>RJWT010014399.1:0-21107 GCA_004365215.1 Cuniculus paca | reverse complement strand
TTTTATTTATTTTTCTTTTTTTTTTTTTCTCCCCCCCCAAATCCATTTTATTTCAAGGAGAAGAAGAAAAATAAACTAAGACAAAAACATCAAAGCATGTCAATCAGGGTAGTTCTTTACATAGAATTTTTTAACGTATTAGTGAACAGATCCTCACTTGCTAAGTCCTTTGCTGAGTATTTCTGTATCTTGAATTAGGTTTATTATTTCATTGTTTTAAGGATTTCTATAATGGGTGATATTTGATGGCCCTTTTATTATGTTTGCTACAGTTTTTAGATATTTATGGAGCAGCCATTCACTTGCAGTGAGGAGTTAGTTTTAAATGGCTTTTGATTTATAGACTTGTTTTTCTTAAAAAAGCTCATCAGGGTTACTTTTTGCTATATTCATATTTGCAGTTGTTCATATTTTAGCTGATAGTGTCTTCAGGGCACTTACACCTTAGTATTAGATTTAATATGATTTCTTAGGCAAAAAGTCACCCTACTAGAGGAAATGTTTGATTATTAAAACTAAATCTTCATTTTATTTTAAGGCCTAACTTACACCTTTTTTTTTTTTTTTTTTTTTTTTTTTTTTTTTTTTTTTTTTTTTTTTTTTTTTTTTTTTTTTTTTTTTTTTTTTTTTTGGTGCTGGGGATTGAACTCACGACCTCACACTTGTCAGGCAGGTGCTTATGCCACTGAGCTAAATCCCTGGCCCCTAACATACTCTTGATTCCTAAATTTTATTAAGCACTGTTGTTGTATTGCCAAATAGCTTAGATATTTGTAGCAAGGGAACTCCTGGATATGTAAGGTTTTTTGTTTTACTAATTTAAATGATTTGTCATTTTTAAAGCCCTTAATGTAACTAGGATACAGATTTAAAACAAAAAAGATTTTTTTTTTTCCTTAAATGATAGGAAACAGAAAGCCTCTGTTATGTAGCTTGGACATTCTGGTGTCAGCTTATCACAGTGCCATCCTAACATGAAGTTGAGGTATTTAACAGTCTTGATAAATACACTTTTTAAAGAAACTTTTCTTTTAAATCTCTGTTGACCTTGGACTTTTACTTGTGGCTAGGTATCTGCTCTAGGGTTACACTTGTTAAATCAATATCATAAGAAAAGTTAATACACTTTGATTTTGTTCATTTTTGTTTTCATATACAAGAATCTTCAGTCAACATGTACTTCTAGATGCTGTATTGAAATTGCTGGCAGAGTCTATTCTATACAAACTGAACAATCTGGCCCCTTGTTTTATTTGTAAAGGTTCAATGTATCTATGCCTGCCTACTTCAATCTGCAAGGGAGTGTCAGAAAGGCCCCGCATTCGCCGAGCCGTGAGTTATCACTAACTTTTCAGATGTGTTAATGAATGTGGAACAAAAGCAGTTGTGTTTAAAAGGAAAAAAAGGGACCATCAAAATAACCTTTATTATAGTAGCAGGCGTGAACACTAAATGGATTATTCCAAATTGTGTCAAAAATAACCTACTAGAGTCTAGCCTCTAGAAAACCTATTGTTGAACTGATCTGAAGCTATCATTTTAGCAGTAAATTTTTGTTTTGGATGTGTATACCCTGGTTGCAAATTAGAATATTCTTTAAATATTTTTAACCAAGTTAAAACAATTTGAATGGCATTTAACCCTACAGTGTTTTCATTGAATTTAAGCTCTTCAGTATAAGAGTATTTGAAAGGTGAAGTTTTAACCTTTTTTGTTACATGTGAAAACACAAAATGAATTTGAACAATTGAATCACTTCCTAGATGAAAGTTTTTGGAGAGCTCCAGGCATTGCTGGCTGTAGAGTATTTATGCTCTCTTGGTACCAGTAGTTTTTGCTTCAGTAATTCACCAGTAGGTTTTCATTTATTAATGATGATACCAATTTAAGGCTAAAATAAAACACCAGTTTTTAGGGCTTATCACATCCTTACGAGTTTCTCCCCCCACCCCCAGAGTCTAAGCAAAAAATTGTAACATCTATATTTTTTTATTAGAGCTAATTACCTTTCTTTTTCTTAGATTCTTTAAAATTTTGAGTAGATACCATATTTGGTAAGCAGGTTGGATGCTTCTGTTGCTTAGGAGGTGTTTTGTTTTATGTGAAGACAGAATAAATGTAAATGTACCCAGTTTGGCAGTATATAGCACAGACCACATAAAACTTGGAGCTCTGGAACCTTTGGAGGCATTAGAAAGTTAACATTTCATTTAGGCAATGTGCCTTTGTTTGACTGGTGTGTAAGTCCTTCTTCCAGGTTTGTACGCTCTTAAATGCGTTATTCTACCCTCTCTAACTCCTCCCAGCAGCAAAGGGGAGACACTTCAGCTGGAACAAAATAGTGGAAGAAATGGCGTCTGGGGTTCAGTGGGGATTCGCAGTGTGTATGCAATGTTTGCAAGATTACTTTTTATGTTTTTCAATTAATGTAAATACAAAATAAATCAATGCTTACTGTCAAGAAGGGAACATTGTATTCCAGTAGAAACTCTCTTAGTGGGTCTGCTGCAATTGCTTAACCTCTTGGGGCCTCAGTTTTCCTCATCTGCAATATGAAGGAGTTGGACTTGATAAACTTTAAGGTCCATTCCTGCTCTAAAATCCTATGCTTTCCTGAAGTAGTCTATTTAACAGAATGCATTGCTTTCCCACTTTGACTGTTTGAATTACATGTGCAGTACACATACTGCAACTGCATGTTGTCTAAAGTAGTTTTTCTATAGGATGTTATAAAAAAGCTAATCCCTCTTGACCTGATTTATAAATGTGTGTGTATATAGCCACACATAAAAAGCTAGTGATACTAGGGCTCTCAGAAAATAAATACTTTCCAGTTGTCTAACCTTGTGTGTTATTAACTTTTCTATATTACAGGAGACACTACTCGTCAGCGAATCAAATTCAGTGATGACAGAGTATGCAAGAGCCACCTTCTCAACTGTTGCCCCCATGATGTCCTTTCTGGAACTGTATGTGTTCATTAAATCTATTTGATTACTGGTATACTACAGAGATGAACTATGTACAAAGTCTTAATTTTTTTATTAAATTATTAAGTAGTATTTTAAACAGTTGCCAGAGGAGGGGTTTGTATCCCTTACATTTGTTTACTTCGATGATTTAAATCTGCAATAATGGATTTCCTCACAGAATTAGTTGATTTTATACTTTTTCCATTCTTCAGAACAGTTTTTTAAAAGCACTTATTTGGAATACAGAGATAGTTAGGATTTTTCTTTTTCTTTGCGGCACCGGGGATGGAACTCACAACCTCACACTTGCCAGGTAGGCACTTATGCCTCTGAGCTAAATCCCCGGCCCTTGTGTTTTGAGACAGGGTCTCGCTATGCCTTTCAGGTTGGCCTTGAGCTCACTTTGTAGCCCAGGCTGATCTTGAACTCGCATTGATCCTCCTGTCTCAGCCTCCTGAGTGCTGGGATTACAGGCGTGTGCCACCAGGCCCAGCGATAGTTAATATTATGTAGCATTACACTTTTAGTTTAGAAATAATTGATTTTTAAATTTTACTATTAAATGGAAACTTTTACCCAAAATAGTATGCATTTTTGTTAAGATTTATGCACATTTGTGTTGTGGAATCAGTGAGAAAAATGTATTAGTGAATACTTAAATCTGTACAGTTTAATTTGAGAGTAACGTTGTCATATAAAATTGTCTTGCTAGCTCCTGTACCATGAGTCTCAGTTTAGAGTATGTCTGCAGATATGTTGATCTTAGAGTATTTTATTTCATTTTGTGTTTTTGAGACAGCGTTTTGCTATGAAGTTCAGGTGAGCCTTGACATCACTTTGTAGTCCAGGCTGGCCTCAAATTTGCAGCAAACCTCCTGCCTCAGCCTCTGGAATGCTGGGATTACAGGCATGTACAACCACGCTCACCTAGAGCATCATTTTAATTTAGAAGATAAAACACTTGATGATGGACTTACTTAAATGGAACAAAAAATTTAATTCTCTGACTTTTGGATTTAATTGAAATGATTATGAAAGCTGGAACACTTCTTTCACAGATGTACTTGATGGTAATGGGAGCTGGAAGGGACTAAGTCTTGAGCTGGCTTCATTTCTCATTTGCCAGAAATGACTGAAATTAAGAAAAGATTTCCTCTGGGAAAGTTTCCTCCCTTAGCCACAGATGTCTAAATGAGTGGTTTGTTTTGGTAGAAAGAATTAAGTTAAGGACATACCCCAAACAGAAAACTGTCAAGGGATATACAACAGGAAGCACTGCTGTTATTTTCAAAGACAGTTGAAACTATGTTATGTTAAAAAAATTTTTTTTAATGTTTTTTTGAAAGCTCAGTTCCACAAAGAAGTCTTGTTTCTGATTTGGACTGTGAGAGATAATATCTGACAACAGCCTCTTACATCTATTCTTTTAGTTCCTAAAATTATTTTCTGCTGTGCTGTAATGCATTTGAAATCTATTAATTGTCTGTATACTGTAAAATTACCCACATTTACTGTTGCATACAATTTAATAGTTACAGTAATTTGGGGGGGGTACTTGGAATCAAACTGAGGACCTTGTGCTAGCCAGGCAGGTGCTTTGCTGCTGAGCTATATCCCTCATTTTATATAATGGCTCTAGGTTCTCACTTCAGGTAAATTTAGAATTCATTAACAAAATGGTAGAATTTAGCTTTTTTTACTTTTTAATATTCTAAAATTAGCCATAATAAGTTTTTTTTTTTTCTTTCCCATGGCACCGGGGATTGAACTCACAACCTTGCACTTGGCCAGGCAGGCGCTTAGGCCGCTGAGCTAGATCCCCGGCCCTCATAATAAGATTTTGACCTATTTTTTTTTGTAGTATGGCATTAATAATCAAATCTGACTTTGCAATATGCTTTGCATGTTATGATGTATATAATGAAGCTAAGTGTCCCTTTTGTTTTCATGCCTGCAATACTCCAGATTGAACCCATGGTTGTGAGCATGTTAGGCAAGCACTCTATGCTTGAATTATATCCCCAGCCCTCATTTATTTTTTAAAAGGATTGTGGGAGGTATATTATTCATAGTTATAGATTGAAAATTAGCCTTAATGATATTTAGTAACTTTATATCAAAATCACTCAGCTCTGTTGATGTGCAGTAAAATTGGAACCAGTGCTCAGTTTTTAAAAAACATTTCTGATGCTTTCATTAAAGCTACATTTGATACCTCAAACATAAGCAGAGGTAGAATAGCTTAAGCACTCATGGACTTAATACTTATCACTCAGCTTTAACAATTAGTAACATTTTGATATTCTTCAATCACAAATTATCTAATCAGTAGTCTTGTCCAGCATGTTTTCTATTTTGTAGGGATGTTTGTTTTGGTACCAGGGATCGAAGTCATGACCTTGTGCTTGGCAGGCAGGCACTTGTGCCACTAAGCTATAACCCTGGCCTTTTTTTGGTTAGGGGAGGGACAGGATCCTGCTTTGTAATTCAGGCTATCCTTGAACTCACTCTGTAGCTGAGGCTACCCTCAAACTCAGCAATTCTCCTGCTTCAGCCTCTGAGTGCTGGAATTACAGGCATGCACCACCATGCCTGTGGAGAATTCTTTTCTAAAAGATAATTTTGGGATATATCATTGAGTGGCCCAGACTGACCTTGAATTTGAAATCCTCCTGCCTCAGACTCTTTGGACTAACTAGGATTACAGATGTGCACCACTACATAGGAAATTCATAATCTTTTGTATTTTTTAACTAAAGACGAAGGATGGTTGGTCTTGGGCCTTTTTGTAAAGTTCTTACTGATGGATTGATTATAAAATGCACATTTTGCCAGATTGTAAAATCTCTGGGCCAGATGAATCCCAGCCCTTCCTGAGGTAGGAGGATTGCTGCAGGGTCAAAGCCAGCATGCGCTATGAGTTCAAGACCAGCCTGGTCTATGTAGTGAGACCCTGTCTCAAAAAAAAAAGTATTTTCCTATCATAAAATTTAAGATGCATATTTTAGAGGTTTTTTTTTTCTTATTTGATTTTTTTGAGACAGGGTCTCATTATGTAGTCCAGGCTGGCCCCAAACTCCAGCAGTCCTCCTACTTCAGCCTCCAGAATGCTGGGATTACTGGTGGGTACCATTGTGCCTGGCTAGAAAAATACTGTTGGGTAGCATTTTTCTTACAGTACAGAACTTAAGGGTGAAGCTCAAAAATGATAGTGTTCTGGATTATATGATAAACAGGTAAGGGAAGGTCTTAAAAAGGCACTTCCAGAGGGGACTCTAGGAAACAAATCTGTTGGCAACCTGATATGTAGACTTGTAATATGTGAGGATGGGTCAGAGTAGTTGTGATCTTCTTTAAGAATATGCAGTTTGGCCGGGCATGGTGGCTCACGCCTGTAATCCCAGCACTTGGGAGGCTGAGACAGGCACATCATTGTGAGTTTGAGACCAGCCTGGGCTACAAAGTAAGCTCAAGGCCAGCCTGCACAGCATAGTGAGATGCTGTCTCAAAAACAGAGCTGGGGATCTAGCTCAGGGGTCTAAGCGCCTGCCTGGCAAGCTCAAGGTTGTGAGTTCAATCCCTGGTGCCGGAAAAAAAAAAAGAATATGCAGTTTGGAGGACTAGGATCTTTTTTATGAGAGTTTACAGTTGTCATGGAGTAGTGTCCTTCCTAACCTGAAAGTTGTGATAACATGACTGCTCGTGACCTTTAATTCTTAAAAGGGGCCGCTATTAGCAGGTCATCCTATGTATAAATGGCTTGTAATTGTAGAGCTATTATTTATTTATTTAGCATTTGGTCCCTGTAGAACAAATTCTTTTCTGGGTCACATTTGAATACTTAACACCTCTTTTTGTTGAAGATGTCTTTTGTTTGTTTGTTTTCTACTTTTTTAAAGACAGAGTCTCGCTATGTAGTTCAGACTGGCTTTGAATTCACTGTATAGCCCAGATTGGCCTCAAAACTCGCAGTGGCGATCCTCCTGCCTTAGTCTCCCAAGTGCTGGGATTGCAGGATAGTGCTTGAATTAGAGGTGTGTGCCACTATGTCTGACTCTTCTTATATGTTAGATGAAGAAGGAAAAGAACTGAATTGTAACTTTCATAATGCTTTTTATTTTATAACTAAAGGTTATGTAACTAAACTAAAGGAATGAATGCTTTCAGCTGTCCTGACTTTATTCCTTAGATTTGTCACTTCCAGCAGATTATATATAGTTTACTGTTTTCTAAATTATTTAGCAAGAGAATACATAGAGATGTATTTCTTGGCTTTTTTCATTATTAAGAGGTTGGACTTTATATCAGGCACCTATATAGGGTGTGATTTCTAAAAACTGTACTTAAAACTGACAATTTGTGTAGAATTTTTTGGAATTGAGTTTCAGGAAAATGCTTCTGTAACATTTTACCTTTAGTCTTCATAACTAATTCTTAAACTAATAAGAACTGGGGAGGAATAAAATATAGAACAGAGAAAAGAGTCTTTGAGTTAAGACTTTTTTGGGGGCGGTACTAGGAATTGAACTCAGAACCTTGTACTTGCCAGGCAGGCCCTGTGACTTTTTCAAGAAGCATGATTTTGTTTGTTTGTTTGTTTGTTTTCTTTTGCAATACTGGGGATTGAATGCAAGGTCTTGCACATGTTACTATGTGAGCATTCTACCACTGAGCTAATGCCCCAATTCTTTTAATTTTATTTCGAGACAGGATTTCAGTAAGTTGCCCAGGCTAGTCTTACATTTGGAATCCTCTTGCTTCAGCTTCCCTAGTAACTGAGACTACAGGTTTGTACCACCAAGCCCAGCTCTTTTCTTTTAGAAATGACTGGATGTGGTAGTCTTCATTGTCAGAAATTCTGAATTGGTTTTATGGTGCCCCAGTAGGTTCTGAATTTTATTCAAATAGTTTTTACTCACTGAAACTTCCTTTATTGCTTCTTTGATTTTTTTTTTCTTCTTTTTTCTTGTAAGGCATGGTGTCTACTTAGTTATTTGGCTACATACAAAACCTGAACTTTAAAATCACTGGTTTCTTTGAGTGTCTGTTTAAAAGAGCTATGAAAATAAAGACAAGCAGAATAAGTGGTAAGAAATAGATTTGCACAAAGATTATTAAATTGGCCTTAGAATATGTTTCTTGAGAGGGTCATTGTATTTTTCAGTGTTATATGCCCAGCATCTAGAACAGGGTCTTGTCTCTGCTGTTTTCTCCTCTTTTCTCCTCCCTTCTCACTTTTGTCTTTTCTCTTCTTTCCTCTCCTTTTCTGAAGTCATCTCATCAGCAAATAAATTGAGTTGATTAAAAGTAATTTTAAATGTAAAAATTAAAACTTTCAAGAAATGATTTAACTACTTAGCGGGAACGTGTCTCAGAGTAAAAAATGACTACAAGTGTAACTCAGTGCAAGATGGTCCTGCGTTCAGTCCCTATTCTGCAAACAAAAAAGATTTGTTTAGCTTTTCATTTAAGAGTGGTACTGGTCAATTCATTTCCGTAAATACTTGACTTGCACCTGCTATGTGCTGTGATCAGTGGTGGAGATACCTAAGTGGGAATGGGTTTCTGTTGTGATGGTAGGAACTTACAGTCTAATGCAGGAGGTGGACTATCCAGTGAGCAAAGGAGTGGCTTCAGTTGGTGAGAAATGTTACGCAAAGCAGCATGGTTACGGATTCAGTGACTGGCATCTGGCAGGGCAGGGGCCAAGGCAGGCAGCTACTCTGGGAAAGTGGTTGAAAGAAACCTTTGCAGTGAAGTGACATTCAAAAACATTTGCATGTTGAGAAGCTAGTCCTTTTTTAAAAATTGGGATCTTTTTTATTTTTATATATGTGACAAGATTGTATACCAAGAATATTCAGTTAAACAGTACAAATTTACATTCATGAGGGATGTTTAAAAAAAAGAATCTCTGAAAACCCCACCTCTTGTGATATACAATCCCAGCATTTTACAATGTAGGGAAGAGAATGATGGGGGTGCATCCAAAGCATCTGTCCCAAGAGAAATGACTTAAAAGTAGTCATTTCTGAGGGGGCATTAATTTGCGACATGTCCTACACTGAAAGTTCTGGTAGCTTCATATTGTATGTAGTAGAAAACTAAAACCCAGTAGCAGTTTGGTCCTCTGGTTTTATTACTTTATTTCTTCAGCATGCTTCTCATTTTTGCATTTTTTCTCTGCCTAGAATATCCTTTCTCTGTCTTCAAATTTAAATCCTGCCTCACTTGACTGCACATAATTGCCTTAGCTTTAGCCATTTAATCTTTGGATTCTAGTATACTACTGTACCACCTCTGTACTACTAAATAGATACTGTATGTAAATCTCTACCCTGTCTTCCCAAGTGGGTAGTTTTTGTGAGTTAAGGTCTCTAATTTTTTCTAATTATTTTTGCATATCTAAGCTCAAAAGGGAACAGAAATGTTTCTTCAAAAAGATTCTAGGAAAAGATCGATGAACATTATTTGTCTTTATCTACTTGGAAAAATGGGCTTGGAGTGGGGGAGGTCCAGATGGGAGGAGACAGGTAAGAAGTTGAGAGGCAGTTACCAGGTGTGGTGGCAAATACTTGTAACCCTAGCATGCTGGAAGGAAAGGTTGGGGAGTAGTAGAAAAGCTTGAACTACTTTTCTGTATCCTTCTTTACCTAGTACACATCTATAACACTTGTTAGGTTTTAGAGCCAAGATTGGGATTAGCAAAGAAAAACCTTACTTTATTATTATTATTATTTTTATTTTTATTTTTTTGGTGCCAGGGATCGAACTCACGACATCACACTTCCCAGGCAGGCACTTATGTGACTGAGATAAATCCCTGACCCTGAAAAACCTTTTTATTTCATTTAATTTTGGGTCCAACCCAGCAGCTCATGCATTTTAGGCAAGTGTTCTGCTGGTGAACCTTACTCCCCGGGCCTTAATTTTTATTTTAAACAATAGTGGCATAATTAAAACTCACATCCAGGTTTTCCTGTTATTTCAAGGTGTTTTCCATATTGTATTAGACTTTTCTTGTTTTTAAACTGTGCCTTCAAGCAAGCACTGAATTTGGATAGAGGAGAAACTTTACAAATAGGAGGAAGCGAGAGTGAGGGTACAAGAAGTGAGGACCAAAGTGTAGGTGATTCATGCTTTAGGGAATAGCATTGCTGGCAACAGGTGTGGTGGCGCTTGGCTGTTATCCCAGCACTTGGGAGGCTGAGGTGAGTGGGTCAGCCAGTTCAAGGCCAGAGTGGACTACACAGTGAATTCAAGGCAGCCTGGACAGAGTAGAGAGACCCTGTCTCAAAACTCTAGAAAAAAAAGCATTGGTATGTGAGATGAAAGAAATCTCATGTCTGATGTCATGGTTTTGTTCCAGTTTTTCTCCTGCTGGTTTGTACTCTTTTCTAGTATTACACTTTAGCAATACTGATGTCCATTGCATTCCTTGCTATGTTTCTACTATACCTAAATGATTGCCATCACATTCAAGTATCTTAGGATAGTGTTAGAAAACATAAAAAGATAAATGGAATTATTTAGAACAAACTAAACAGTATAATTAAAGTGAAGAATTAAAGCCAGGTTACGTGAAAATAGAATTGTTGCTCTGATTAAGTTTTTTTGTTTTTTTTTTTTTTAAGCAATGACAGTTTATTTGAAAAAGTAAGTGAAGCCGGGCGTGGGTGGCTCACGCCTGTAATACTAGCACTCAGGAGACTGAGACAGGAGGATTGTTGTGAGTTCGAGACCAGCCTGGGCTACAGAGTGAGCTCAAGGCCAGCCTGAATGGCATAGTAAGTGAAAAAAAAGTAAGTGAAGAACGAGGGAGAAACTGGCTGTGTTTCAGCAAGTTTGGGCTGAGAAAAAAAGAGAAAAAGCAATAAAAAGATATCCTGGTGAAAGCAGGGCAGGTGCTGTGCAGAAAGCCACAATAGCCAAGGCAGTTTTAAAAAGAAAAGTGTTGGGGTTAATATGAAGGAAGATTTTTTGGGGGGTGGGGGTGACACTGGGAGTTGAATACAGGGTCTCATGTACGCTAAGGCAAGCTCTTTACCACTGAGTCACATCTCTAGATTTATGTATGGTGTTTATTTTAAAGCTCCAGTATGATAAAAGTTCTTATTACCTTATTAAGTCACATTTCTCTAGGAATTCATGTTCTTTAGCATGTTTCCTTCTCCCCTACTATTATAATTTTGCAGGTGTCACTGCTGCTCAGGAATACTTTTGAATGTCTCCATTGTTAATTGACAGAGATTGTAGAATTTGTTTTCTTACATGGTTTGTTAATGATGCTCTCCCAGAAAAATGCTTGAGCCGGGCGTGGTGGCTCACGCCTGTAATCCCAGCACTCGGGAGGCTGAGACAGGCGGATCGATGTGAGTTCGAGACCAGCCTGGGCTACAATGTGAGCTCAAGGCCAGCCTGAATGGCATAGTGAGACCCTGTCTCAAAAACACCAGGGCTGGGGATCTAGCTCAGCAGTCTAAGCGCCTGCCCGGCAAGTGCAAGGTCATGAGTTCAATCCCTGGTGCCGCAAAAAAAAAAAGAAAGAAAAATGCTTGAGCTATAATTCCCAGGAGGAATATGTAAAACTTTCTGCTTGGAGAAAGAAAGCCTGCAGTGCATATAGACATATGTGTATCATATGAGGCACTACTACAAGCATTTCCTGCTGTTAGGTCTAATTCAGCATGAACAAAAGAAGACATTTTCTTTCACAAAACAATCTTCCATTTGCTTTAGTGAGTTCTTTTAGTGATACCTTTGTTCTCATCCTTGAGATACTTGAAACCTTGAAAAAACTCCTGTCTTGTCCCTTTCCACACTTCATTTCCACTTAATAATTATTGAGAGACAGTTATTGAAATAATGTTGAACTCTGTAAAAAGATCTGTTCACATTTGTGTACTGGTGTCTGTCATTAGTTTGTTCTTAGGGAAAACATTTGGTCTTTCTAAGCCTGTTTTGCACACTTTAGAAGGATAGCATTAGAATTGATTTCAGAGTTAAAATGCTTTTCTTTAGTACTGTGGTTTTAACTTTCATTTCCTTTCTCCTTCCTCTTCTAATTCAAGCCTAATAGTGTTATTCTTGGGTTGTAGTAATAGCCTCCCTTGTTCTCTTCATGTCAAGTCATCTGGTAATAGTAATGCCTCTAAACATAGATTTCATCATGTCATATTTCTGTCCAAGTAGTCATTCTTTACCTGCAGAGTGAATTCTGCGTAAGACTCATTTTTATAATCTTTCATAGTATAGTCAGTGATTGCAAACTAGTAACCTCTAGACCAGAAGAATTACTATATCCCGTTTTTGTTTTTGTTTTTATTTTTTTGTGTGTGTGTATGTGTAGGGTGATGTTTTTGTTTCTCCTGAGATGGGATTTTGCTCTATAGTTCAGGTTGATTTCCCAGATCTTGACCCTCCTGCCTCAGTCTCCTGAGTACTGAGATTATAAGTGTGTATCATTATGCCTGTATCCTACTTTTTTGGCCTCATATTCCTCATCCTCTACCAGAAATCACCTGGTTCTAGGTCAGTTGCTCCTGTTCGTCCTCCACATACAAAGTATTTATTTTCCTTTGAAATGTTTGTGGTATTTCCTGCCTATTTATTTTATTAATTATTGTTATTATTTTTTGGTGACAGAGTCTTGCTGTGTAGGCTGATCTTGAACTCACTAGGTAGTCCAAGCTGGCCTAGAACTCTGGCAGTCCTCCTGTCTCGGTCTTCCAAGTGCTAGGATTACAGATACGTACCACGCCCAGCTTCTGCCTTCTTTTTCTGTGTAAATCATTATTACTTTCCCTGTAAACCTTCCCAAACATACTGATACTAATAGAGGTAGCTTTTTTTTTTTTTTAAATGTCCTCATTGAGTTTATATCCCAGAGTAGGCTATACAAAAAATAAGTTCTTTGACAACTTGCTTGCTTGCTTTTTTCTTTTTTTGGTTCCAGGGATCGAACTCATGACCTTGTGCTTACCAGGCAGTGCTTATGTCGCTGAGCTATGTCCCTGGCCCTTGCTTGCCTTTTTTTTTTTTTTTTTTTTGAGACAGGGTTTCACCATGCAGTTCAGGCTGGCCTTGAGCTCACTTTGTAGCCCAGGCTGATCTCAAACTCACAATGATCCCCCTGCCTCAGCCTCCTGAGTGCTGGGAATACAGGTGTGCATCACCATGCCCAGCTTGACAGCTTGCTTTCATAAACATCTTACTTGATCCATTCTTGGGAAAAGTTGAGAGATAAAGTGCATTTCTCAGGGTCACATAGGTAATAAAAGGTAAAGAGAAGTCTCCTGGCACGCTGTTGTGTCCAGTTGAGTGTATTTTGGTACTATGCCAAATACTACTCAAGATGAAGAGGATAAAACATAAAATGTGAATGTTATATATTATGTATTGCCTCACTTTCCCAGACCTAAACCTTGCCCAAAATTGAGTGTCTTTCATAGTCCTTTCTATGCATTGTGTGCATGTGCACATACTGCATTCCCAGCCCTTTTTTATTTGAGACAAGGTCCTGCAGTCACCAAGTTGCCTAGTCTGAACTCAGACTTGTGCTCCTCCTGCCTCAGCCTCCCAGAGTTCTGGGATTGCAGGTGTGCTCCATCATGCCCAATTTGTGTGTGTGTTTTAACAAATGGCATTTTACTATTTGAATTTCTTTTTTTATTTGTCATATCATAGAGAGGTCTCCATACCAGTGTACGTTTTTTTGTTTGTTTGATCTTGAGGGATTTTTTTGAGATAGGGTCTTTGTAGTTCAGGCTGGTCTTGAACTTTATGTATGCCAGCATGGCTGTGAACTGTGGTGATCATCCTGCCTCAGCCTCCTGAGTGCTGGGATTACAAGCATACACCATCATGCCCAGAGCAGCAGTCTACATTTGAAAAAAAATGCTTGTATGACATTTTATATCTGTGTTTCTGATTTTGATATGTAGTATGATAATAAAAACTTTTGTATGTATATCTTTGATTTGTACTACTATAATAACATTTTTACTTTTCCCAGTGCTAGAGATTGACTCCTGACAGTGCTGAGCTATCTTCACAGCACATCTTCACAAATGTTTAAAAACATTTTTTCCCTAGTATTTTTCCCCTAGTTTTTTATTAGTGTATATTTGTAATATATAATGATTACATTCATTATGGGGAATGTACATAATTCTTTATACATCTCCTTCCCTCTTCCTCCATGTTTTGTTTCCCTTTTCATTTGCAAATCCCTGTTTCCTATTATCTATCTTTTATGTTGCTTTTTAATTCATTTATGCTTTAGGGTTCTCATATAGGAGAAACCATGTGATATTAAAGCCTGTATATCTGATTTATTTCACTTAATACTGTGAATTCTCAGGTGCATCCATTTTCTTACAAATGACTCAAATTAACCTTGTAGCAAAGATGTATTTTTTATCCATAAGTGCCACATTTTCTTTACCCATTTATCTGTTGATAAACATGTAAGCTACTGCCGAGATGTAGCTATTATGAATTGTGCTGCTATAAACATGGGTATACATGCATCACTCTAATATCAGGAAGATATCTAAAAAGGGAATAACGATCAAATGGAGTTTCTAGTTTTAGTATTTTGAGAAATCCATACTGATTTCCATAGTGGTTGTGCTAGTTTACATTTCCTAAAAACAGCATAGAAGGATTTCTTTTTTCCTGTAACCTCACCAGCACTTGCTATTATTTGAGTTCTTGATGATAGTCATTCATCCTGGAGTAAGATGGAATCTCGGTGTTGTTTTAATTTGTTTTTCTTATGGCCAGCAAAGTTGAACATTTTTCCTTGTATTTATTCACCATTTGTGCTTCTGAGAAGTGTGTTCATTTCAGTTGCCTATTTTTTTGATTGGCTCTTTTATTTGGGGCGGATCTAATTTTTTTGAACTCCTTATTTTAGATATTAATCTTCTGTCTGTGGTATAGCTGGCAAAAATTGTTTTCTAGTCTGTAGGTTGTCTTTTCATTGGTTGTTTGCTATGTGGAAGCTTCTTAATTTGATAAGATCCTATTTGTTGATTCTTGATGTTACTCCTCGTGTATTGGGGTTCTGTTCAGAACGTCTGTCCATGCCTGTTTCTTCAAGAGTTTTACTTATTTCATCTTCCAGAGGTTGTTTCTCTTTTAATATTTAGATCTTTAATTCATTTTCATTTTAGTTTAATACGTGGTGAAAGATACGAGTCTGGATTCAGGCTTTTGAATATATATATATGGCCAGTTTTATCTGCTAGGATTTTTTTTGAGACAGGAAGGGTCTTGCTAAGTGGTTCAGGTTGTCTTTGAGCTTGGGCCCCTCTTGCTCCTCCTGAGTAGGTAAGATTATAGGCAAGTACCATCGTGTAGCTTCATTTGTTGGTTTTGATGTAAAATTTGCATAAGCCTCTGTTCCTATTGCATAAATATCTTCCTCTAAAATTGAAGTGGTTTCACTGATTCTTTTTTTCTGATTGTAAGAAAAATACATGCTCATTTGCATAAAATTTAACTAGCACCAAAATGTTAAAACAGACAAAACTCCTAACAATGTGTATTTCTGGATCACAAAAGTGGCATTTTGTTATTATACAAGGGGAGATCAAAATATACAGTAACTTTAAATTTTTAAAAGTGTATCGTAGTAAAGATACATTGCCATTAATTTCAGAATGCTCCCCTTCACTTTGAACAGCTTACTCCCTTCTTTGTTGCCATTTTCTGATTTGTTTGTTTGTTTTGGAGAAACGGTCTCCCTATGTAGCCCAGGCTGGCCATGAACTCCAGGGGATTCTCCTGCCTCAGTCTCTGGAGTGCTTGGATTACAGGCATGCACCTCCATGCCCAGCTTGTTGCCATTTTCAGAAGCAGTTCTGGAAGTCCCTTTTTAGTATCTTCATGAGGTGTTATAAAAATGCACTGAATGCTGCTGCCTACCACCATCAAGTAGAAATGCAGGTTCATAAAAACATTTTGACTGGGCATGGTAGAGCATGCCTGTAATCCCAGTTCTCAGGAGGCTGAAGCAGGAGGATCATCAGGAGTTCATGAAAGTTCAAGGCCACCCTCAGCTACATAACAAGGCCAGCCTAGACTACATAGTGAGACCCTGTCTCAACAAAACAAACAAAATTTGGTGTCCTCACTCACCTTTTTTTGCCATATCTGGTGCCATGCAACTTCTGGGTTTTCTTCAAAGTCAAAATGACTATAACGGGTAAATGTTTTCAATTGATTATGGACATGGCAGCATGCCAGTGCAGTTTTACACATGCAGGAGGACTTCCAGAACTGCTTCACAAAATGGCAAGAATGGTGAGATGAGTGTGTTGAAAGTGAAGGGTCATGTTTTCAGGGGGATTAATGGCAATGTTATCTTTACTGTAACAATTAAAGAGATTTAAATATGTCTGTATGTTTCAGTCATATCTTGTAGGTCTCTGCCACTTTATTTTTTTCCCTAGGGTTTGTTTTTTTGTTGTTGTTGTTGTTGTTGCTGCTGTTTGTTTTTGAGACAGGATCTCGATACTGACCTTGAACTGTCTATGTAGACCAGGCTGGCCTCAAACTGAAGGGATCCTTCTGCCTCAGCCTTTTGAGTGCTGGGATTACAGGCATGCGCCACCATGCCTTGGCCTCTTTCCCCCTAGAAGATTTTTTAAAAAAACTTTTGTACCCTCTGAGGTGCAAAAGGAACATCACTTTAATGGGGAAATAATTTGTCCCTGTGTGGCTCTTTTGTAGTTGAGTCAAACTCCTGCTGGGAGCCTCTTAAAATATTTCTTTCCTTCATAAGAAAAATTATTAAACTTTATTGTTTATCTTTTGTGTATTTACTGTGTTGTTTCTTTAAGTTCCTAGAATTTCTAGTTAGTATTTATGGGTTGTACAAAGCCTGTTTACTATAGAGGAGAGAAAACTAAGAAATAGATTATTTTTCTAAAGAGGCTTAAGGTCATTCACTTTCAAGACATTCAAAGCAAAATGATAAAGCACTTAACAGAATCAATTTTTTTAAATAGAAAGGTAGAATGGACTGCTGTATGGTTTTGAGAGATGGCATTAGGATCACGTGTAGTTAATTGGTAAAGAGTTCACAGAGACTGGGCATGGTGGTTGTTACGGTTTGTATATAGATGGCTCCCCCAAGCCTCATGTAGTCATGGAAGTGACTGAATCTAGCATTTGTGATTGACTCCTTGTCTAGTGCTGGGATTGACAATGTGAGTCCACCCGCCCAGGGGTGGAGCCGACATACAATATAAGGTTCAAATGGGGTTGGGGGTGTATTTATCCCTCTTTGGTGTGGTTTGATCTTGCTGCTTGCAGCTGCCATGAATGGCTGCCCCCCCAGCCACACCACCCTGCCTTGGAGCCAGCCGAGTATGGACTAAAACCTCCATAACTGTAAGAAATAAACCTCTCCTTCCTTCACTTTGGGTATCGGATATTTTGTCTCAGCAACGAGAGAAAAGTAACAAAGACAGTCTAATTCTAGCACTTGGGAGGCTGAGGCAGGAGAATTGCCATGAGTTCAAGGCCAGCCTGGACTACATAGTGAAACCCTGTCTCAAAACAAAAACAAAAACTAGTTCATGGAGGAGTAGAATTGAAATTATTCAATTGAAAATTAGCATTATTTTTTCCACTTGCAGTTTAAGAATGCCTGTTAATTAAAATGGAGTACAACAATAACGTGTGGAAAGCTGTGTGTGGTGGCACACCCCTGTAATCCCAGCCCTTGGGAGGCTGAGGCCAGAGGATTGCTGTGAGTTCAAGACTAGCCTGGGCTACCTAAGTGAGTTCAAGGCCATCCTGGACTATGCAGCAGGATTCTGTCTCAGAGACAATGACAAAAAAGGAATAAACTTGTGGAACGAATTTAATTATGAAGTAAATTACTTGTTAAATTTGAGAACCTGAAACTCTTCCTATGGCTTTTATCACAAGTAGGTATTTTATTTAATGTAATGTAATGTAGTGGGAATCAAACTCAGGACCTCATACTTGCCAGGCAGGCAATGTGCCACTATATCCCCAACCTACAAATAATTATTTTATTTTATTTTATTTTATTTTATTTTATTTTATTATTATTTTTTCTTTGAAGGAAGGAAAGGTTTATTTCTTATAGTTTTTGCAGGTTTCAGTTCACGAATAATCATTTTAAATTGGAATAAGTTATCAAAAATTTTGTTTAGTTTCACTTAATTGAAAAGACAGTCAGCTGCCAAAGCAAATGTTTCCATGTGGTGTTGGAAGCACTGAAACACATTAGTGAGCTGTGGTCAGAGTGGAGATGGCAGGAAGAAGGGCAGAGGCTCTGGCTAGTTGCTTTGTTGTGGGGGGGGGTCACAGCATGGTTCTATAATGGTTCTCTTCGCAGTGGCTTTTAATATATAGATCACTTAAGATCATGGAGAATGTTAACTAAGTCATGCTTTCCTTTGCACTCACTTTTTTTTTCTTTTGGGTCATTGTTTATTTTTTTCCAAATCCATTTTATTTAATGGATAAAAATAAAAAAGAAAAAAAACTACAACAAAATTTCAAAACACATCATTTGGGGCACCAATGGTACATACATTGTGCATTGTCATCCCCAAGTCGTTCACCTGGAGCACAAGACATCTGTAACGCTCACTTTTAATGGCAGGTAGTTGTTGGGTTTTTTTGTTTTGTTTTGGTTTGGTTTGTTAAATTGTTAAATACTCCTCTTGTTATCAGAGTAGATACTAAGTCATGATGGCATGGGCCAATGAACACAGATAACTGATGTCTAGAATTCTAAAAATTGACCTTGTTCCACATACTATACCTGCTAGGTGCCAGAAAGAAGAGCACCAAGGACATTCCAAGCAAAAACACTTTCTCTATTGAAGCTAGGCCCTTGCTCCTAGAATTTTGGCTCCCAGATTCCTGTGTTAAGTAAGACTAAAGTTTTAAGAGCTCAGGATAAAGCTTAAGTATTCTGCCTCTTGGAAGACAGGAAAACAAAGAAAAGGTTTAAGCACGTAGAAAGGAACGGAGTCTAAGCAAAGAAGAGAATCAAAGGAGAGGATTGGAGCCTTTGTTCCAGAAGCCAAGCTTGGCTTTGTTCTGGAATGCTTCTGCACCCCCACCCCAACTTGTTCCTCTGCCCCCTGTGCCAAGTATTTTCCACTCTCTTCTCCTAGTCTTGTTCATTCAGCAGAATACTTACTAAGGATTCCTGTGTACCAACTGTAGGTACATCATGCATAAAACAACCAGTGCTCATCCCTGTAGAGCTGACATTTCAGTGAAGTTTCTTGTTCTTCCCTGCCCATATTTCACCTCAAGATCTTCCTCCCACCTCTGCTCTCACTAAGTCAACCCTGACTGTAGTGGTATAATTGGGTCCTTTTAGTTGTTTTATTGTGGTGCTGGTTGTTAGACCAGGGACTGTGTGCATAGTAGGCAAGTGCTCTATCCCAGGCTGACCTTAGCCCTTGTTCTTAAACCACACAGTTTTTCCTTTGGCTGGTTGCATGATGTAAATTTAAGTGGGGAGACAAGTGTCCTGAGGTTCCTGTCAGAGACAGAGATGTTCAGGTGAAACACAGTGAGGCAAAGTTTATATTACTTGAAGATTTTTGCTGAGAACACGTTGAACATGTAGTTACGGGATAAAGGTAACAGAACTCATAAAAAGACAATTTTGGATATCTACAATACAGAGAGCTTTTTTTTAGGTACAATATTATGGGAGATGATTGTAAAATACTAAGTACTGAACTCATTGGAACTAGAATGGTAAAGTGGAAGAGCTGGTAGTCTAGGAATCAGTCTAATCAGGTTTTGTAGTAAGGAATCTTAAACAAGTCCTTGTTTCTGTACAGAGAATGAAAATGAAACTAGATCAGTTAGTATTTCCAAATCCTGCACACTAAAAGCACTTAGGAGTGTTGGGCCTGATGGCATACTCCTGTATCCTTCTAGCACTCCGGGAGGCAGAGGCACAAAGATAACAAGTTTGAGCCCAGCCTGGGTGATTTACGGGCTTGGGGAAATCCGTCTTGAATAAATGAATGTATGAATGAACGAACCAACAAATGAGTAACTGGCTGGTTGATGATGTAGCTCAGTGTGAAGGCAGAGTTCACTCTTCAATGTGGTGAGAAGAGTGTTGAAGGTTTTTTTTTTTTAAATGTTTCTGAGACAGAGTCTCACTGTGTAGCCCAGGCTGGCCTTGAACTTGCCACAGTCCTCCTGCCTCAGCCTTCCAAGTGCTGGGATTACAGGCATGTGCCACCATACCCACCTAGTATTTAAATTTTTTCTTAATAAATGTTGCTTAGTGAGCAGCTTGGAGTTTCTGCACTTCTCTCGGAAACTTCAGTTGTTGTTTACGGTCACTGGAAAAACTTCTGTTTGTTAAATTATAGAATACGACTGGGAGTAAACGCTGGGGCTTGGGGAAAAAAAATCTCAGCCTGCTCAGCATAGTGTTTTAAAACATTTAGGGCAATGAGAATTTTTTTTTTTCCTTTTGGTACCTGGAAGTAAACTCAGGACCTTGCACTTGCCAGGCAAAAAAACATTTTCCCTTTGCATTTTTTAAATGACTAATGAGGTTGAACATTTTTTCATACATTTATTTGCTGTACAGATTTCTTCATCTGAGAGTTGTCTATTCATTTCAGATGCCCATTTTTGGATAGGACCTTTAAATTTGGAGAGTTTGATTTCTTTAAGTTCTTGGCATAGTCTGGATAGTAATCCTTTGAGGAATAACTGGCAAAAATTCTTTCCCACTCTGGGTAGTCTCATCACTCTGTTTAGTGGTTTCTCTTACTGTGCAAAAGCTTTTTAGTAAGATGAAATCCCAGTGTTGTTGATTCTTTGTGATAGTTCCTGTGCGATCAGGCTTTGTTCATAAAGTCTTTGCCTACACCAGTGTCTTTGAGAGTTCTCTTATATCTTCCAGAAGATTTAATGTTTCTGTTTTAATATTCAAATCTTTGATCCATTTCAAATTTAGTTTAGTCCATGGTAAAAGATACGGGTCTAGTTTTAATGGCATTGCTTATGAAACATTTTCATAACCAAGTAAGAGAATAGCAGTAGTTATTATAGCTAGGCATAGTGGCACATGCCTGTAGTCCCAGCACTCAGAAG
>RJWT010014398.1:0-21088 GCA_004365215.1 Cuniculus paca | reverse complement strand
CACTGCCAGGAAACTCAGGACAAAGCATGAGCAAGCTATTCTTTTGAAACAGCTGTTATTTTCAATCCTTATGATAGGTTTAACTTCCTGCAGAGAATAACGTATACAAATGCACAACTTTCAAACTCCAATGTTTAGGATTTTTAAAAATGTTTAAATAAAGGTAATAGTCATTTTAATGAACACAGACCCACCTGACCTTTTCCAAGGCAAAAAAATATTCCTCTAGAGAACAGAAATCCAGATATCATATAGATACTCTTATGGAAAGAAAGAAAACAAACATCCAGTGTTTTGCTTGGAAACACTCAAAATACACTTGAGTATGACATTTTGTAACACGGGTCACTCATAAGAAAAACTTGAATTCTTTTTGCAGAAGTAAACATTTTACCTGATGGGATGTAAAGGTACAGTCCATTCATTCTGTGAGCCTTACAATACGGGCAGCCCGGGACCCACGGAGAAGCGTCTCCCAACACTCACAGACATGGTTAGTTTACATCTAGCTGTCTCCCCAAGGCCTCTGAGCTTACAGGTGGGGCTTCTGGGAGGTGATTAGATGGTGGGAGTCCGATACTTATCAGCGGATTCGTCCTCTGATGAATTTATAGGTAAATGTTATTTGGGAGGTGAAGGCCTGTTTGGAGGCAGTCAGGGTCACGGGGCCGTGGCTTGGAAAGATCCGTCTTCCTCCCCAGCTCCTCCCCTCATCTGCTTTCCCATCCCAGCCACAGATTCCCCTCTGTTCTCCTCTAACCAGGTGAGTACCTATGCCAAGCCGGCCTGCCTTGCAGCCAGCCAACTACAACTGAACTGTGAGGAAAACCACTACCTTTCCTGCAAGTTTCAGGTGTCAGGTAACCTGTCTCACAGACAGGAAAGTGACTAAGACAGAGATGCTTAAACTTACATTCCCTGTTAAACTTTCATATAATAGATAAATAAGTTCTTTCCCCTTCTCACTTCTCGTCATACTAACACTTTGGTAGTCAACTTGTAATTATTTATTGAACACTATTATAAGCACGACTTTATTCCTACACAGTTCAAAGTCATCAGGAGAAACGCTGAATGAATTGTGATTTCTAACTATTCCAAACGGGACGCCGGAGCCCAGTCAGTCTCTACTTCTCCTATTTCATTTTTTCAGATGTCTCTGTGAGCAGAACCTAGTGGCATAGCCACTGGGTAGCAGGGAAGGTTGAGACCTGAGTGCCTTTTTGCCCAGGATAACAGGGTGATGTTTTTAAGGACAATGAGAATATAGGTCCTGGGTACAATTAACACCTCTGACACAAGAAGAAAATTTGCAAATACATGAGGGTCAACATATCTTTGAAAATTTTTTTTCAACTGGTACAAAATTAGTTTTTCCAAGTATGAATTAGATATGACTGCCCCGTGTTAGGTAACTATGTAACTAAGCTACAAAAAAATTTAGAAAATTAGGCTTACTCTGCTTACTCATTCCATGAACAATAAGTTAATCAAATCTCAGTTTAATATGTCAGGTACTACAGTAATATTATGGTTCATGAACGCTTTTGTTTGCAAACAATTCAAAAGCTTTCCACAAAATTTTGCTTCCTTTCCCAAATTCCATATTGGGTGACAAACCTAACCATGACTGTCCTTCCCACACAAACACAAATGCAGCCATCTTCCCCAAAATTATAAAACAAATTAAGTTTGTAAACAGATATACCACTGTATTATGTAGTGACTATTAGGTAACAGCTTTGTGAAAGATTAAAGATTGCTTTAATAGTAAAGCCACCAAATTTTAAATGCAAAGGAGGTACCAGAAAATTAAATATTACAGACTAGTAGTATAAAGATTATTTCAATAAATCCTCCTAAAACTATGAATTTAGAGACAAAGAACAAAAAGGTTAAAACAACAAAGACAGAAAATATCTAAAATATACTTAAGTTCTCAATACCATATATTTGAAATTTGAAAAAAATATATGACAAAGGGGGAACAATAATTAGTAAGAGTTGAGAATTTTATTGGACTGAAAAAATAATAATCTTAAAGCATTTTCATGAAAGTAGAAACATATACCCTGGGAAAAAAATTGAAGTCTCTCCAATTTAAAGAGAAAGAAGTACATGGGGTCAGGGGAGTGGCAGTGGATGCATTTCTCATGCCTAGATATCAAATTTCAGAAGATAATGAAATGAAATTTCTACATTGAAAGGGGGGCATTTTCGAGATCCAGTTTTCTAAGGCCAAGCAAATTAAAATTTAGCTGCAAGGTTAGCTGAATAATTCTCATACATGCAAGGATAATAGTATCCATGTGTCCTTCTCCCACAAAATAAAAAGTACTGCACAAATGGGGAACTAAACAAAAATAAGATGTCCATGAAATCCTGATTTATAGCTCACATTTTATTAATTTTCTGAACAACTCTGATACATAACTTCCGAATTTTCAGATATTTTGTAGTGGATAACCAGCAGTTTACAATAAAAATAAAGTTCTTGTTAGAATCCTTTTAGTTAAAAGGCGGTCAAATGCAACAGAGATAAAGAAATTGCACATAAAGAGACAGGTACCTGAACAGCAATTTCTCAGTAACAAAGGTGGAAAAATATGCAATAATGTTGAAAAACAGATGAATGGAGAAAACCAATCCTAGCATAATAAATGTGGTTAGTCGGATACCTACAAAAACAAGGCCTGTAAATGTAGTTTCCAAGGTCTAAGGGGTTTGCAAAGGGTTCATCTATTTTAAAATGCTTGTGAATGCCTGTCCTTCCAACAATGAGTTGGAGAACAAATACATCTATTATTTAGATGAGAAAGAAAAACAAAGACTTGTGGAAGATAGTCAAATTCATAAGTCTGAAATGGTGATAAAATCTGCATCAGGCCTTTATTCTATAACCGGTATTCTTTCCTACCCATTGCACTGGCCTTCAGTGATACCGCGTGTGTCCCCAGCCTTTCAACAGAAATCTAAAACTCTCCTCCCCCTTGATCTGAGCTGCCTTTCCAATACAACTATGTCTTGTTTAATCTAGAAATTTCATAGTGCATTGCTTATTAGCTAAGAATAGAAATTAACTTTGTCTGTGAATACTGCTATGGACTGAAATTTGGTGTGACCTCTCTATTCATATACTGGAATGCAATGTGGCAGTATTTTGAGGTGGGTCTTTTGGAAGTGATTAAGTCAGGAGGGGTCTATCCTCAAGAATGAAAAGAGTTAGGAAGCTCCTTTCCCTCTTCTATCCTGTGAAGATGCAACAAGAAAGTGCTACTGCTGAAGCACAGAGCACCAATGAGACACCAAATCTGCTGATGCCTCAGTCTGAGAACTCTCAACCTCCAAAGTCTGAACAATACTTCTCTGTTGTTTGTAAATTATTCAGCCTAAGATGCTTTGTTTTACCAGCTTGAAGTCATTATCACAGGTATGCAAAGACTGGGAAATCACCAGAATCTAACATGTATGGGCTTTCCTGACTAAAATGACCACGTAAGAGCAACTTACAGCTCAATTCAAATACTCACTTGGACAATAAATGAGATTTATGGAAGGCTTAATTCTTCCTTTCTGGAATTTGTCATAGTATAGTTTGTGGCAGAGAAGGTGGAAAATTATGCTTTGATTACTATTTTCAGAAAATCCAATGACGAAAATGCTCATTGCTGGTGGAACAGTTCAAATCTATAAGAAAATAGGAGAGAGTAGTGATTTATTAACAAACAAACAAAAAATCTCCAGGAAAAAACATTATAAATTTCTCTCAAGTACCCTGATTTTGTTCCACATAATAAATACTAGAATTCATTATCCTTAATTTTCTTGAGTTTCTTTCTTTCTCCATCTTCAAATATGCCACTGCAAACTCAGTTGGCAGAACTCAACCTGAAGTCAGAGTCCAGAAGAGCTCATTGGAGCGAATGTGGAAGTCATAGTAGAAGGGAAAAGAGAAGTAAATTATCATTCTTGTCTCAGTTCTGCAGAATTTCGTTAGTGTCTAGCTTATAAATACTGCTAGATACACAGCCCTCGCCTATATGGAAAGCAGACAGGCTATGTCAGTACAGCAGTCATTGTGCCACCAAAACACTCAGCCACCTTGCCTGTACATGCACATATTTCAAAATGAGGTGTTTGGAAATGGAGAGAAAACCATATGCAAAGTTAGAAAAGAGGAGGAGGAGGGCTGGGGATTTAGCTCAGTGGCCTAAGCTCCTGCCTGGCAAGCAGGAGGTCATGAGTTCAATCCCCGGTGCCGCCCCCAAAAAGAGGAGAAGGAATGTAGTCTCATATTTTAAGGGTGCAAGACCTAGAAAATTATAAACTTTGATAGTAGATCAGCAACTAGTCAGTGGAGAGGACTATATCATCTTATTCCTCTTTTATTTTGTTTTTCTCCTGAGATTTACTTTATTCAGATATGGCTTACATTTATTAAGTACTTACTACGTGCCAAGAAATAAGTGATACCTGTATTTTTCCATTCCTCCTCGTAAGAGCTATATTAGACAAAATTAAGACTTGGTTTAAAAATAAAGATCATTTGACTGACATTAAATGTCCTGTTTTGCACTTCCAGAGTATTAAATAAATTCATGGATAAATTGGCAACTTCCTCCTACCCCCAGAAAGAATTAATTTATATTATAGAATTTTAACAAGAAAATTCTACAAATTTCATTGCAAAATATACCTCAAATATGTTCTTTCCACAAAGTCAGTGTTATTAAACGCCTGTAGGTACAAGAATATATTTTCTTTTTCTCTAAGCATTAACATTTCACTGTGTGCTAGAGAGTATTAGACCCTGAGACTGAAAGATATGCATGATTCAAGTTGTCACCAAAATGTTTGAACTTCAATGAACACACATGTCTAAGTGTATTCCATTTAAATTAATATGGGTCATGCTTTGAGGTTATTTATTCTCTAGGTCCTATCCTCTCATTCCCACAAATTTGGTGAGGTAGACTGAGCTCGACATTTTTAATGCATTATCAAACATTATGTCAGGACTCCTTGCTGTGTGTAATGAAGTCTTAAATTATAACAGGCTTAGAAATGAATTCATAGCTGATGTAGCTAGGAATATCACTGATACAGTTTATTAAATGGAAGGAAAAACTGTAGGAACTCATCAGGTTATCTATTTCCTCTCCCAGCTCTGTCTCTGTCTTTTTCCTGCAGGCAGCTTCCAGCCACCAGCCAGCGGCAGCTTCTTTCCACATATTGATGTGTTCACTGAAACCACTCTTGTTCCCCTTATTTGAGACATTCGTCAATGCCTGCACTCATTTCTTCTGGAAAGCTCTGGGCAACAGGTGACCGAACAGAAGACAGGCAGAGCAGAATAGGCTGTCCGGATTCATGACCAGAAGGAAAAGGGAAGACTCAAAGTCTGTAAGTCATCATGAGAGGTAACGGTCATATCTAACATTATACATTAGCCAGTTAGGAGGCATGTCAGATCGAACTGCACCAAAGTCCAGGAAAGTGCTAGGAAATATAAGATTAAAAACAATTTCAGGAGTAAAGTGAACTATGTGTGATGGCAGAATCCTACAACTATTTTTGTTCAATTCACTTCTAGAATCAGGATTGTATATATTTTTACCTTCATCTGTTTCCACTGTGGGTTGGCATGTAAACTCCATCTGCCTCTTTTGTTTTGTAAACCAGAGGCCCTGTTCTTTTTTTATTGTCTTAGACTATTAAAGATGGACCGTTACCAAGACTTTCAGGATTTCCCCCTATTAAAAGCTCTGTTCATTTTGCTGGAAAAACCCAGTTTGAAATCCACCCATGCAGGCCACAGATTCTTTTCCACTGGAGAGGGTCAGGAGGAAGAGGATAGGATGACAGGCAACCAAGGGAAAGAACTGGAAAGATCAGAGTTTAGGGTGATCGCAGCTTTTCTTTTCACTATTAAGTTCTTTAATTTCCTTCTCTAAATGAAATTATCACTGCTACAACATATGATGAAGAAACATAGATGTAGTCAGGGTTTCCTTGCTCTGTTTTTAATGTGAATTAGTCATAAATTAGTATGTCTGACCTTTCTCTACGTAGCATCACTGTAACATATTCAGCACACCAAACAAGCTAGAAACTTTCCTTGAGACATTAGTTGACTATTTCTACTTTCTCTCTCACCTATGCATTCTGCCCTATTTTTTTTTATTTTTATTTTAAAGAAAATAGGACAAAACAAAACAAAACGGAATGAAAAAAGCGAAAGAAAACAGAATAGAGTCAAACATAATATAGCATTTCAAAACAGAACACTGCAAGCTATACAGGTTTTCAAAACATAACAACAGGAGATTAACAATGGTTACCCTAGTGTCTCTTGCTTTCTTCAAAATGGTTGTTCATACATTTACAGACAATAAACTCAAACAAAACAAAATAGTATAAAACCAGATAAAAGAGAATAGCATTACAGGTCTTCAAGTCGGATAACAAGAAATGAGCAATTCTGCCCTATTTTTAATCTTCAGAAAGGTACACTATTGAAAGGAAAGAGACATAATGAGAAGAAAGGGAAGCAGGCCTTTTCTCATTCTGAGTAGCTTGTCATGCTCCCTTTCTCACAGCTCTTTTCCTACATAACCATTCTGTAATGACAGTATTTCTTACTTTTTAATGAGAAATATCCTCTTCTTTTCTCTGATTTGTTTTTATCTGACTCCTTCAAACCAGGCTTACTTAGACCAGAGACTATGAACAATTTGTGACACAGCTTTAAAAGGAACCCAAGAATGTTTGGGAAATATGCACTACAGTATTTGTAGAACTAGATCTGGGTTCTAGTTCATCAATATCCATGATCTTTGGGATCCCTTAAGCATAACCCTCGTGTTTGCATTATGAAATACTTGTTGGCCATAGGAATCACAATTTCATAAGTAGCAACTAAGGAATGCAGGGCATAGGTACAGCAGTAATTCAGAAAATAGAAATACTACCGTGTGACAGAACAAATGAGCTCATTGTGCTGCAAGGTCCATAGGAGTCAGAGAACTCTTGTCAATAACCATCATCCTTTGAGCAGCAATTTCCAGTCAGTCAGAGTCATGGTCATAGGCACAGAGCAAAACACGTAAGATATATCAGTGATAAGTCAGAGGAGGAAAAAGGAAAAAGTCTTAAAAATATAACCTAACTTGTATCCCAAGGATGAAACCAGGAACACAGGTTACAGCTAAGAGAAATGAGGCTGAAGGTAGAGAAATCATGTAAGAGTTGAGTCACAAGCCAAGGAACAAAAGCCAGGGGAACACCATGAGTCAGCCATCCCTAGGAAAACCAGGAAAGGCAAACTTTCCATGACAGAGCTGCCCTTTGGAAATGTTTGACATCTGGCCTTTGGAGTCTTAAATTAGCAGTGTCCCGGGGCTGATTATGACAGGTGGGACACAAGAGGGTATGAGGAACACAAGAATTGCACAGATAACTTTAAAAGAATTCAGGTTCTATGGAAAAGGGAGGAGGGATATTATTCCAAAATATGATCACATGGAATAAGTCAAAAAGGAAGATCAATCCAGGTAGCTGCGAACCAGACTTCCAACTTGGAGAGTAAAATTACTGACATCACACCACAAGTGTTCTCTGGAAGAGAGGAATAGCACCACTTAAGAACAATCATGCACAGGAGGAAAGGATTTACTCGTGACCTGAATCTGTTTCGTTGTATTTTAAATGCCTAGTTTAATTTTAGAACAGTGATACTTCAAAATTCTGTGGCCTAGTAAAAATTCATAAATCTGACAAAACACTGTTACAATGCAAAGTTATAACAATCATTAAAAAGTGAATCCCCTCTCCAACATTTTCCAAACTGCTTCAAAATTTACTATATATATATATATATATATATATATATATATATATATTCAGCCATATTTATGTGTAATTGTGTGTGTGCGTGTGTGCATGTGAAACACTTGGAAAACAATATTAAATGGGTTTCTTTATTCAGACCTAATGTCGTTTAAATCTCCATATTTGGGATTTTTTGTTTTCACATTCTTCCAAATTGTTGGATCCTACACAGTCTGTTCTGGAAATACCTACTGACATCTTTCCCAGACTAGTATTTATTGAAACATCAGTTTGAGAGATTTTTTTTTTGGGTTTAGTTTACTGGCTTATTCCTGAGAAACCAAGCAATTTGTCTGACTCTGTCTGACAAGTGGGATGGTCTGGATTAAAGTAGCTATTGAGGGCACAATCAACCATCACCCAAATTGCCAAATTCTTGCTGCTGTTACTAAGAAAATGTTTTACGCATATGACACTAAATGTCTTCTGAAGAAATAACACCCTGCTTTCAGAAATCTGAACATAGCCTCAGGATCCTTTGTGCCTTGCAATAAATACTTTTAAATATCATTTTGTTAGTCAAACACAGAAACTTAAGTTTCAAACTCTGTTTTTAAGAGGTGGCCACATAGTTAAAGTTTCTATCTTTTATTCAATAAGTATATCTTCATATATTCAAAAGTAAAGTACAATGGAAATGTGATATAAGCCTTGGGATAAGTCTTGATTTTCTTTTACTTTAGTCATGAATTGAGGTGTGGTGTTAAGCCCAGAAGCTACTTTTCAAACTGGGATCTAATAATCTTTTTCTGCTAGCTTTAATTTCTAGTCTACCACATTTGTCTATAAAAGCATGACTGGGAAATGAGAAAAAGGACAGGATGCAACGTCCGTGACACAAATATGAACTCATCTTTGACTTAAGTGCAGATTCTGAGTATTTTTATATCACTCCGAGAATTAAGAGCATATTGTTGACGCATGAAGTCAATAAATCAAACCATGAAATCTTGGGTTCTTTCCCTATATTCACTTTATCAGGGTTTCTAAAAGACATCAGCATATTCTGAATTCAACTCATTGAGATATGAAATCTGACTATAGCTTAATCATTGAACTACAGTGGTTAAAAATATCAAAGCTCAATGTAAAGACAGATACTGAAAGATCCTTCCCATCAAATACTTTTACCTGATCTCTAAGAATGAAATTGACAGGTTGCAAGATTTTTCTCTTTGTTTTGCTGTGTGTGTGTTTTCTCAATACATGCACTATTTGTATCCATAGCATCATACAAAACAAAATCACTATCATAAAAAGTTTGAATCTTATCAATAATTATAATTTTAACAGAAGTCAGAGTCATTTATTCATTGTGAAAAAATAAGACTTTTATTCCAGCTGCACACACTTTTTCCTCTAAATATGAATGCAATGAAAAACTAAAATAAAATGCAAACAAATGGAGAAAACCAGATTAATAGGCCAAAGAACATATAAAACATGTAGGAACATTATACCAAGTCAAGGTACAATTTAGATGACACATTGTCCACACTGGATTAGAATACCTTGCTTTTCCTCTCCTTATGGTGGATACATTGTGTCAACTTGAGAGTTTAGAAATCTAATTGAGAGACTCAGCAGAGAGCCAGGATCCTTACTTTGTAATATCCTCAAGAGGGTACAGAGATTTTGTGAATGCTACATCCACCCTGGAGAGGTAGGGAGGCCTGTATACAATACAAGGGAGGAAAAAACTTGCTCTTCCCCTTTTAGCTCTGGCTGCTGCCTTGAAGTGTTGCCCTGGTGCCATGCCACCCTGCCTTGGAGCCCGCCGATTATGGACTGAAACTTCCACAAACAGTGAGCTAAATACACCTTTCCTTCCTCCGATTTGGGTATCTGGTATTTTGTCCCAGCAATGAGAGAAAACTAACCAAGGAACCTCTCTCTTTTGTTCCTATTATCTGTCATATATGCATATTTTTAAATCCAAGTGAAGCCATGTGATATTTAAGATAGAAACTTGTTTATCTGAGTTACTTCACTTAACATTATGGTCTCAGGGTGCATCCATTTTCCTGCAAATGATTCAAATTTATCCTTCTTTATGGTAGAGTAGTACTCCATTGTGTATAAATATCATACTTTCTTTATCCATTCATCTTTTGATGGTTATATAGACTGTTTCCAAGATTTAGCTATTATAAATTGCACTGCTATAAACATGAGTATTCATACATAACTGTTACATGATATCTTTGTCTTTTTTGGGAGGATACTAGAAAGGGAACAACTGAGTCAAATGAAATTTCTATTTTTAGATTTTTGAGAAATCTCCACATTAATTTCCATAGCGGTTATATCCATTTACGGTCCCACCAACAATGGAGAAGTCTTCCTTTCTCTCAAGACCCTTGCTTGCATGTGTTATTGGTTGTTTTTATTCGATGGCAGCCATTTTTTCTGAAGTGAGATGGAATCTCGGGGTTGTTTTAATTTGCATTTTTTGAATGGCCATCAATGTTGAACTTTTTTTAAATGTATTTAATGGCCATTTGCATTTCTTCATCTGCGAAGTGTCTAATCATTTCAGATGACCATTTTTAATTGAGTTTCTAAATTTATAGATGGGAAGAAATTTTTCCAGCTGCTGCTCAGGCAAATGATTAATATCTAGAATAGATGACCAAGTTTTTAAATATGTAAGTCAGTTCCATCCAAAGGTTCACCTTTGTTCCAAGCCATAGGCTTCTTGTGCATTGAGGGGAATTTTCCAGACAGAAGTCTGCTGATTGATGATGAATGGGAGGCTGCAAAGCCCTACCTCATCCACATCAAACCACTTAAGTGGTGGAGAACTAAGATGCAGCTTCACCTGAAAAGGTTATCTGATTTGTACTTGTACCTCTTTATAAAAAACAAGGTAGAAATTTCTCACATTATTGTCCTTTTATTATTCATAAATTCTATAGATACCCAATAAGCATAGGTATCAGTAACTGGGAATATAATGATGAGAATATGAAACACAGCTTCTGTTTTCATAGAATTCATACCCTAATAAAAATCCAGGATAAAAATTATAGTACAGTAACTGGGGTTTGTCTTCTGGTTACTGAATATTGTTGTGAACTTGTGTAATGTTCTCATTCAAATAGCCATATACCATTCATTCAATATGCAATATTCTGACCATTATTATATATTATTATTATACCAGGCACCATTATGTTAAATGCTAAAAAGTCAATTGTGCATACAGGTAAACATATAATTATACAATGTAGTAATCCAACCATGTGCTGGCTAATACAATGCCAGGCATACATAGGTAAGGGGAAAATGTTCCTGCTATAACAAAAGTAGACCAAGAAGTTACTGTATGTGGTGGTCTCAGAGGGGTTGACTAATTCTACATAATAGAGGTGGAAAAGTTTCCATTGAAGAAATGGCATTTGATCCATGTCTTAAGGGATGACCACACAGTTCCCAGACAGAGAAGAATAAAGAGACCATGCTGGGAATAGGCAAGCTCACAATACAAAAGCATAGAAACCTCACTGAAAATAGATAATCATTCATGCCCAATCTCAAAACTCAAAAACTACTGTGGAGAGATTTACTCTGAACTTTATATCCTTGGAGAAATTGGTTTATATACACACAAATCTACACCCTTCCTGCTTCAGATAGAGAAATAAGAAACTAGAAGTTGGGAAAAGGAGGTATCAATAAATCATCAGGTTAAAAAAAAGAGGCACAATGCAATGAATTTGTGGGGGAAATAACGAAAGAAGAAAGAATTGCCTCAAGCTTACCAGCTGAGGTTTCTGATGTGTATGGAAGCAACCCTAAGGTTATGGGTAAGGAGGGCTTGGTTATCCAGTTACTATTTATCATGTTGAGAAGCAGCACCTCTGAGCCCCGCATTAGAGAATGAAGTCTGAAAAGTAAAGACTATCATATATTTATTTTCCAACTCAGAAGACATCCACATGAAAGTTTGCAGAAAGAAGGTCAAACCACACTGAGGAAAGTTATGTTTAATCTTAAAATGAGAAAGCATTTGAAAATGTAGGTGGTGGGCAGAGAAACTTCCACTTTTTATATTAACAGCATCAAACAAAGGTAAAAAATTTATAAACACTATATTTGAAATATGGGGAAGGGGAATACTGAAAAGTTGCTGATCAGAGGATGATGAATGACCATATAGGTATTATATGGTATTAATTACCAAATAAAAGGACATGAGAAGTATTGACTTTCTCAATAATTGTTGGACCATTTCTATGATTTTAATTTAATAAACATAAACTGCACTCATCAAACTTTTGACACTTTCCCCAAGCCTATTTTTTCCCTGTGGAATTATATATTTCTCATATTATGGTTTTAGAAATCTAATTTTAAATGCTCACCAAGAACTTCTGTGTTATAGTCGCCAAGTCTCAAACAGTTGTACACATACAGATAACCTTAGAACAGTCAAGAGGCAAGATTGGCAAAGATAAATCAGAGTTTTGAGTGTGTCATGTAGCAAGTAAGAAAACAAGGAAAAATCTTAGGTACCTCTCTTGTGAAAACAATTATTTATTATTGCCTACTCTTCTTGACTATGGAGAATTTGGTTTTGAGTTGTTTGTTTTTGATGCTTTTTTTTTTTTTTTGAGGCACCGGGGATTGAACTCACGACCTTGAGCTTGCTGGGCAGGCACTTAGACTGCTGAGCTAGATCCCCAGCCCTTTGTTTTTTAATTTTTTTTTTTTTTTTTTTTTTGGTACCGGGATCGAACTTACAACCTAGCGCTTACCAGGTAAACGCTTGAGCCGCTGAGCTAAATCCCAGGCCCTTTTGATGCCATTTTTGAAATATGTGGAGTCTTAGAAATGCTATAGAAATTTGATCTTTTATTAAGAACATGTGCTGAATAAGGGATTTTACATGTGTAGGAATAAAAACTAACCAATGTCCTAAGCATAAAAAGAAAAATTTGCTGACCTGAAAGATTTTTACTTTTAGGTTTGTTAACTATTAAAGAGGGAGCTTTTTAAACTATGCATCACTTGTATGTTATGGCTTATATATGGGTGTCCGCTCAAAGCCCTAATCAGTAATGGAGTAGAGGAAACCATGCAGATAGACCTTTCTATATAGGTAAAGGATGTAAAAGTAATTGTATCCCATATAAATGCTCACTAACAAATGACCTCAGCAGAAGAGGACTTTAACAATCAAGTGAATAAGGTGACCCATTCTATACATAGTGGTCAATCTCTTTCTTCAGTCACATCTGTCATTGCCCAGTGGATTCATGAGCAGAGTGGACATGGCGACAAGACAGAGGTTATGCATGGACTCAACCACATGGACTCCCACTCACCATGACTGAGTGCACAATATGCCAGCAGGAGAGACCAACACTGTGTCCCCAACATTGCACCATTCCCTGAAGCAATTAGTCTGTGACCTGGTGCGAGGCTGATCATATTGGACAGCTTCCATCATGAAAAGGACTGTTTTGTCCTTACCAGCATAGACATTTACTCTGGATATGAGTTTGCCTTCCCTGCATGTAATGCTTCTGCTAAAACTACCATCTGTGGACTCACAGAATGCCTTATCCATTGCCATGGAATTTCACATAGCATTATCTCTGACCAAGGAACACATTTTAAGGCCAAAGAAATGAGACAATATGCTCATGATCATGGAATTCACTGGTCTTATGTTCCTCACTATCCAGAAGTTATTGGACTGATAAAAAACTGTAATGGTCTTTTGAACCATTTGACAGTGCCAGTTATATGGCAATAGCTTGTGGGTCTGGGACAAGGTTCTTCAAAAGTCTGTGTACATTTCGAATTGGCATCCACGATATGGTACCATGTGTCCCATAGCCAGGACTTATGTGTCCAAGAATCAAGGAGTGTAAGTGGGAATGGTACCACTCATCATTACCCCTCATGATCCACTAGCAAAGTTTTTGCTTCTTATTCCATGACCTTATGCTGTACTGATTTAGAAGTCTTAGTTCCAGAGGGGGAAAGGCTTTTACCAGGAAGCACAGCAGTGATACCATTGAACTGGTAGCTAAGACCTTCCCTGGTCATTTTGGTGTCTTCATACCTCTGAGTAAACAAGCTAAAAAGGGTGTTACAGTGATGGCAAGGGAGATTGAACCAGACTATCAAAGGAAACTGGATGGACAATTACTCCATAATGGAGGAAAGGAAGAACACACATGGAATGCAGGAGATACCTTAGGACATTTCCTTTTATTACTATACATTATTAAAGTCAGTGGGAAACTACAATGTCCCAATCCAGGCAGAATTACAAATGGTCTAGAAGCTTCAAGAATTAAGGCATGGGTCACCTCAACAGAGAAAGAACCAAGACTTGCTGAGGTGCTTGTTGAAGGCCAAGAGAATACAGAATGGGTAGTGGAAGAAGGTAATTCTAAATACTAGGTACAACCCCATGATCACCTGCAGAAATAAGGCTTGTGAGAATTTTCTTCTAATATGCTTTGTAGGTAATATAATGTTGATAGAGTTAATATTGGTTCTTAAATATTGTCAAATCTATGTTTAAGTTATGAAATGTTAGGCGTAAGCATCATCCAAAGAAAAATTGCCTTCTATTTAGGGGAGGGAATTAGTGCATTTCCATTTGTGTGTAGGATAGTTTAACACATTAGGTATAATTATGAATTTGTCTCTATACATGATGGTCTGATTGTCAAATTGACAAGGGGTGGATTGTGATAGTTAACTGATTGTGGCAATTTGAGTAATAAACATCCAGCTAAACTGGATCAGCATAGTGGCTGAGGGAATTTACTGAAGAGTTGCTGGGATATACTGGGTGAGAGAGACAGAAAACCATGTGTTTGGCGCCTAACTGGTATAAAAGAGAAACTAAGAAGTAAGGCTTGTTTCTGTTTCTTCAGGGAAGGTCCAGTTTTTGCCTTCACTTTGGACATTATCTTCTGGCTTCCAGCGCAGACCCCTCAGACTTCCATCATAGACTCTTCAGCCTCCTGATACAAACTCTCATGGGACACTACACTGAACTCCTGCCCTTCTACTGGAGCCTTTACATCTCTAGTGCTCGGACAGACTCTTCTATACCTGACTCTGTGGGTGGCCATTGCAATCCAATTTTATAAATTCTGATATATTTGTATATCTTGCATTAAATCTATTTCTCTACTAAGCACTAGCTAATACAGTTTACAAATAGAAATTAAACAATTTTACTTGCCAAAGATTCACGATCTCAATCCTAAATCACAATATCAAATGTACAGAAGATATAAAAAGAAAGAAACAGCGATCTGGCATTAAACAGTAATCATATGCAAACTATGTACAGTAGTGACCTTCCCAGTGCCAGAAAAACTCAAAGCCACATGAAATCAATCAACACCATACTGATGTTGTCTTCTTAAAACTTCTCATTTGTTTCACAGCATCAGGCTCAGGCTCAATGTTTACTATTTTTCTTTTCTCTCTCTCTCTCTCTCTCTCTCTCTCTCTCTCTCTCTCTGTCTCTGTCTCTCTCTCTCTCTGTTTCTCTCTTTCTTTGTTATTAACTGAAGCAATTTTGCACCAAAGAAACTTAGTTTTTAAATTTTAATTCAGAATATTGAAAGAAAATAGAAAGGAGTAGTCTATTGATTTAGAAGTAATAATAATATACCATTAATACTAATTAATTTATACATTGTCATTTTAAAATATATTTATATGATTACTGTGCATCTTCTTTGGTGACTAGATAAGCCAGATGATAAGTACAAAACAGTGGCAATTTTGAGACTATATTACTTAAGTTAAAATTAAAAAGAACTATTTCTAAGGGTGTGGATAAAACCAGCAAAAATAGCATGATTAAAAGCAAAGTGCCTTTTCCTTGAAACCTTTGGTAGACAATTGCTGCTATGGTTTGTCACTTCCAATACTTATGTTAAAATTTAATTTCCATTGTAACAGTATTAAAATGTTAGACCTTTAACAAATGATTAGGCCATGAAGACCATCCACTTTTATGGATGAGATTACTGCCATTACACAAGGGTGAAATGGTCCCTCTTGCCTTCTTGAGATGGTGCAAAAAGAAAGACTTCATACACTCCAGTCCCTCAGTCTTAGATTTCTCCGTTTCCGAACTTATGAGTCAATAAATTCTTGTCTATTATAAGTTAGCAAGTCTATGGTATTCTCTTATAGCAGTGAAAAACAGACTGGCAGTTGTCAACAACTTGACAGATGTCAAGATCTTCCTTGCCATCTGAGGTACAATGCGACAGACTGTTTTGTTTTTGTTTTTTTTCTTTTTTGCTGCACCGGGGATCAAACTCACAACCTCGTGTTTGCCAAGCAGGCACTTAGGCCACTTAGCTAAATCCCCAGCGCTGTGACTGATTCTTTATAAAGGCTTAAGACTCCACTAAGAAATCTTCTATGTGTTTACAGAAGGTGAGTGGGTATAATTTTCCTCACCATAGTCTATCAGACTTGAGCAGAAGCCTTAACATTCATGATTTGCTAGGTTTCCTAGATCTTCTTGGAAGATGGAACTATCTGACAAGATTTGTGGCTTTATTTTCTCTAGTAATAAAAATGAAGAATGAAATAACAGCATGGGTGCTTGCTGTAAAAACTTGTCCTGAAAAGTGAAGAGGTAACCAAGAAAGCAGACCTGCAAAAGAATACAAGCATTTGTGTAACTTCACTAGCTCTTTGCAACTAATATGTATTGCTTTCAAAATCTTGAAAATAAATATTTGGAGAAAGCAATAGAAAAGTCTCCTTTAAGCATTGCTAACTTAGCTTGCTTCCTTACTTTTTTCTTAGCCTTTTTTCCCATTAGGTGCTTTTAAGTAGTCATTAAGGGCATTAACTCAAAGGGTACTCATGTTGTGAAGGACAGAAATAATCCAGTGATCCACTGGTTAAGTATATGTTCCTAGCATTTGAAAATTTGTCAAAATCAGTAGAAGTTCCATACGTAACATCAATCTATGCTGGACAAAGCCCAGTTGATTTTCTTTCCTCTGTAGCTTCCATTTGTGGTGGCCTCTAAAAAGATTCTGGGTACTTCCTCCTCTAGCACTGGCCTGGAGCACCCCTTTGCATGCTAGAAGTGGAAGAAAATGAGGTCCAGAAAGATGAAAAGGTCCACCACCATCACATAGGCAACACATAGCAGATGGTTTTTCAGTTCTTCGTCTCTTAAAGTTGTCTTCTTGTCGTTAATGAATGTTGTAAGTTTGCAGAATAACCTCTCAGGGGAGGCAAGCCATAATAATCACTAAAAACTGATTTGCTTCATCTTGAGAAATCACAACACCTGGTTGTGAAATGCAACCCTTTCGAAATTGCATATAATCACAGAATATTTAATTATGGTCTGCTTACTGATAGTATCAGTTTTATGAGAACTGTTACATGGTAATTAAATTCTCAGATTACCATTTTTTAAAGAGTTCTCCTGTGTGCGTCAATGGCAAGAGATCTGTTTTCCAAACCTGTCTTGTTTCCTTAGTGAGTCAGTCTCTCAAAGCTTATATTGCAGTCATTGTTTGTATTATAAAAGTAATGGATCCCTGAAGTAAGAAGAACAGCTACATGTACGCTCTATGAAACGCCTAGCCTAAAAAGTCATTTTGAATGGTTTACTTTCTTAACTATTGCTTAATATTACCTATGGCTAGCTCTGTGCAAAAATATAGAACACATAGGAGAAGACTATGGCAACCATGAAACTGGGAAAACTTGTGTACTGGAAGGGAAAATTTGGTGCTGGTGGGCAAAGAAGAGAATCATCTTGAAAGAGGGGGCACAGAAAATAAGAGTTTGGCACATTGCATTCTTTCAAACGTATGGCTTCATTTAGCAAACTTGGGACAGCGTTTAATTTTTCCATTATTTTTACTCGAGTGTCAGCAGGCCCAGTTTGGCCTGCTCTTTCACAGGCCTGACGCTGAGTCAATGCTTAACATCCAAACCACACATGAACTAGTTTGCCTTTAGAAAGTGCTCATCTGGTGACTTAATAAAAGTATTTTAATGGCTGGAAAGAAAAAGGAAGTGTTTGCTTCTTTTATATATAAAGCTACTTCAGATTTTTGTAAAACACGTATTGCAGCAGCAACATTCAAAAGGGGGAATAAAGAACAGTAAGTGTTTAGGGTTGAAATTTTCCTGCCTCTGTAGAGCTCCTAATATTATCATACCTGGAAACCAGAATGATGAACCCAGATGCTGAACAGAAACTGTTATTACGCATGTGTGTCACCAGTGGCCAGTTCTTACAGGATACCGACCACTAACTTTTTGGTGAAAGTTCATGCTCTAGATTCTGTGTTCAGCAAACTGTCCTAAGGTCAGAATAGCTGACTGCTGATTCTGGCCAACTTACACAATTCCTGCACAACAGAGCAAGCAATTGTGGGAGATGATGCCAATGAACTCATAATAATAATAATAATAATAATACAAGTAACTGCAAAAATATTTGAACATTTACCATATTTCAGTCAATAAGCTAAGCAATATAAGCAAAAGGTTCTTTATTTTCACATCAAATTTTCTTTAGTTTTGCAGGTATGGAAAGTAAAGCTTTAAAATATTAAACAAGCCATCCGAGTTCACAATGGATAAATCATGGAGTCAATGTTAGGAGTCATTTTTCCCCAGTTAATGTCAACACCCTATTCTGAATACACAGTGTCACTCCTATCTCTTAAGAGAGGAAATTAGAACAGATGATCTGCAAAACCCAAGTGATCTCTTTTAAGCCTTAGTTCACATAAAAAGTCCTCTCCCAAATCACCATTAGCAGAGTAATCATATACTATCTCCAGCTATCTACAAGAATACAGTCATCAACAGCTACTTTCTAACCTCATTCCTCAAGCAGAATATTTAGACATCTCATGCTCTAAGTGCAATTTTCATGGCCTTTAAACCTGTCTTTATGTTCACTGCCCTGCACTGTCATTTTCATTATTGCATTTTTTTGCATCTCCTCATCAAATTCAAAACTATAATATCCAGATTTAAAGCCCCTTCTTCTGCAAAGCTCTCCTATCAAAGAGGTTTTGCTGAATATACAATTTCCATTTGTGAGCAAAGTACATCCTGTCACATACTGTGACCTCCTTCCCTGTGGACTGTGTGCACTGGGCCATAATTTTAAAATCACCAAAACTGTCTAACATCTCTGTGCACCCAGTGAGAAAGTGGCTGAGTATTTTCTTACCTCTTATCCCTACCTTACATTTACCTGTTTAACACAGTTTGTAAGGCCATAATGTGCTGATTGATTATTTGTACTTATTTCCAAAGGACTTCTTCAAAAACTTAACATGTAATTAATAAATGCTGCATAGTAGTGAATCTTCACACAAATGAAAACCAAGTGATTTCAACAAAATGCTTCCAGAAAATAATTCTCTCTGAAAACAACAACAAAACGAATGCCAAGTATATGGAATCGTTTTGATGCTACATAACAGCCATACTTCTAGTACTTCTCGAACTGTATATTCTGATTTAGTAATGGTTTCTTCAGCAAAAATTTCACAGTGATCAAAACTAATCTTAGGACTATTTAGGTTTCAGAAAAGTAAAGCATAGCACCAATAATGATGAAGAATGGGGATTTTGTATAAACTTTAATCAAGTAATGCATCATTCTTGTCACATGCCATGGCAAATGTACAAGCAGAGAAGCAATAAAGTTGAGCAGAGGGATTAGTGATGTGAAAACACAGCACCCATATCTCACAAGCATTTGCCTCTGGTCTCAGAACTCATGACAGGCCCTCAGTGGGCTTGGTTAAGTTGAAATACACCAAAATAGGACATAGATTTTTCTCTTCTTTTAGAAAAGAAGCAAAAACATATGGTTGCACTTTCTTAGCAGTGATTACACAGTTCTCTCATTTTTGCGAAGTCCAAATATTCCATTACTAAATCAAAATAGTAAAGTAGATAGTAAATTTGTACAAAGAGCTTTGTAATTTGAATACATTGTCTAGTTGTAACACATGCCTTTTTATACTGAAGAGGTATACTACTTATATTACAAAATAAAGCTTTAATAATGTTAATATTTCTATTTTCAGTCAATTCATGGATCAGATTTGCCTTATTTAATTGTATTACTTTCTCCCTCCTAATATCTTAATTGTCATTCTTGAGAAGCACAAATGGTTTAGAGTTTTTCTTTAAAAGACAGACACATTGACTTTTTTAAAGGTTGGTTTACAGCACATTGTTTTGAGGCATAACCTCACTCTTTGTTAAAGATTTTTCAAATACATAAAGTCTGAATCTCAATTATCTGTCTCCCTTCCTATTTGAAACATTCATAACTCTCAATCATAAAGAATTTTCTATCTCAATCCAGGGCCAGTTGACTTGGTCAGTTCTACAGACCAGGGTCAGTATAAAAAAGACTCACAAGTTACACTGCAAATTCTCTGGTAGGCCTAAGTATGCAGGTTGGGAAAGATGGAAAATGGTACAGAAAAAGACAAAAGGAGAAAATACAAGAGTGCTTAGAAAATAAATAAGAGCACATGATAAAAATTATGACAGTAAGTCACAAGAAAAACAATACCTCAAAGGACATGTAAATTCCAAGTACAAGGAGGAATGGTTATGGGAAAATATTGCCTTTATAGCCACATTTAAAATGCAAAATACCCTTGTATGGCCTTCAAACACTTTAACTAGAGAAGAAAACACACAAAGGCACTAAAGTGTTACCACTGACCCACAGGTTATATGGGTTGGAGCCAGGACTAGCTCATGGCCATAGTCAACTGTATGTTTTCACAGTTATCTCAAGAATTGCCCAGTGATGATTAAGTCTTCTAAAAGGTTCTTACCTTTCACACTGATAACCTTCAATTTTCCTGTTTTCTTACTATTGTTAGCCTTATGATTGTAAATGATAAATCACACTTATCAAATCTAGTTTAATCAGAAACATTGTGCCTTCCTATTCAAAATTATAAAGAAGTTGCTGCACCATTCAAATGATTACAAATGCAATTCTTTGGATATTTCTTATTAAAAGTCTATGAAAAAGTCCAGAATAGATTTCCTCAGATATAAATGATAAAACAAATTGCAAAAACACTAGTATTTAATCCAGAGATTCTCAAAAATTTTAACAATTTATAATCACAGAGTACGCATTAGAAAAAATTAATTTCTGGACATCCAA
>RJWT010014397.1:0-11632 GCA_004365215.1 Cuniculus paca | reverse complement strand
AATCCATGAGATTTCAGGTTCAAATGTATATTACCTAAATGAAATAATAAAATCTTAAATATATATTCATATTTTAATTGTTTCTAAACTCACAATTACATGGCTCAATGTAAACATTTCTGAAATAAAAGTAATCAATGATTGCATAACTTTAAAATTGCCCTCCTCCAATGTACAAAATATTAGATAAAATTTTGTGCTATAGATGACTGCCAGCAATGAGTCCTAAGTAAACCACACTTTTCATAGTACTTCTCAATCATAAAATATGTGTTTATTGTAAAGAAAAAATTGGCAGTACTGAATTATTAAAGAAATGAGGAAAGGCGTAGGACTGACACTCAACATATGCAAGTCAGAAATATCTTCTTTTAGCTATTTCATTATTTATTTAATTAGGTGTTTGAATTACTGAAATATATCAGGATTTTATTTTATTCTCCAAGTTGCTATGTTAAACCATATTATTATAAATAGAAATGTATACTAAGACAATTTTAAAATTACTTTTATTTAGGAGATACAATAAGCAAGTATATGATTTTAGAAAAGATAATTAAAGCATAGAAATTACATTATTTTTATCCATAATCACTAAAGAGAGAGGGATGTATGAGTCTAGACTGTAACTTATCAATGGTTTGCCTGTATATGTGGTGAGTCTTAACATTATTACTAAAATCAGAATGATATTTCTGATTAAAATAATTAAAATGTATTTAAAAAATAGGCAGTCCTGAATTTGTGAATCATTTTTATTTGTTTAGTGATAAGGGGAGTTTGAAGATATGCCCATATTAAAAGTTATTTTCAAATGATTTTACTTACATTAATTGGTGATGACAAATACTGAGAAATTGTTTTTACCTCTCACTGCATTTGCAATGAAATCACAGAATGGAAGATTTAAAACAATTGCCACAGTCTTTCTACCAGTTATGCATTTGGAAAAAATAGTTGGTATTGAACATTTAAACAATTTGCTTATTTATTCAATATGAAATATACTTATTTGTTTAGGAAAGAAAATTTTAAAATGATGAATTTCTAATGCATACAATTGACTATTGAAACAATAGAACTATTAACATTTTTCAGCAATATGATACTCTCTAGAATTTTTGTGAAGTAATAAGTTTTATTTTATGTTTCTCTTAAATACATTCTTAAATTTATTCAGATCACATGTGAAAAGTAATCATTTGTTATTCAGGAAACACTCTATATTTTGACAGCAAAATTAAAAGGAAGACTTTGGTTTCAGCAATTGAGTTGGTAACTTGCTCTCGTCTTGATTTGTCCTTTACTAGAATATTAAAGTCATAAGAGATTAATACTTTTGTATGTCAGTGTTTCCAAACAGTTCTTTAAAGAAGGCTTTCATTTTAATCAGTATTTTGACAGCATCAGATTTCTTTTTCTTGTGTATCTTTTCTATCTGAATCATTTTACTTGTATTTTTGTACTTCAAGAATAGTACAGTCAATAATTGGTTATTTCTTCTTTGAATTGAGCAATAGCACCTTAGTTTGTGTCAGAAAACTGTAATACAACAGCTATGAGGCTCTATTTATATTTGATTTTCAAATTGTATACTTTACCAATTTTCTTATATCCTTCATATTATCTTTGAAATAATCTTAGATCATAAACCCTTGAGATTGAAGATCTGGTATATCTACAGTATTTTCAACTCAGTACATATACATTAATTATTATAGACACTTGGTGTTTCCCTGCCTGGATATATGTTAGGTGAGGATATATTGTATATTATTTAGTAATAATGAATTAACCAATTGCTCAGTAAAAGACACACCATGTTCAACATTACGAATTAAGTAATAGCTATACATTAATATAGTAGCAGCACTGTGAATTAAAAATATCAATGTATCCAACCACCAAAAGAATCAAGAGCAGTGTTTCTACACTTACTATCAGAACAAAGGACAATCTGATAAAAATGTCTATCATTTTATTTTTTATTTTGTAATAGTCTCCATTTTATCAATGTAAAATATGAAATATTGGATATTAATATATTTGTGTCAGTTATTACTAAATCTGGATTATCATAATGAAATTACTTCTCACTTCCTAATCTACTAATTAAAAATGATTTTATTTTATAAAATAATAAGTTGATATTTAATTCTACTTAGTAATAATTAGTATTTATAAAATCTATATCCATTATATTTGAGTAATTTAATGATATCTTATTGATTACTCATACAATTATTTCAATGTTTTATATCTCATTTATTTCAGTTTTTATATTCACACAAAATACTTGAATGAAAAAACATAAATTATTGTAGTACATTCACAATCCACATTAAGAAAAGTACAATTTACTTATACTTAGAAGCTACATTCCATACTAGGGTTAATTTTCTTTTCTACTTACTTATAAACTCTTGAGCTTCTGGTAACTGGGAAATGCTTCTTGACATCCAAAAGATAAAAGAGAAATTTTGGGGTGTGACACCAAAATCTATGGAGAATGTTTACATTTTTTAAAATTATTGCAGTAAAAAACATGTTGTTATGAATTCTCAAAATATCCTGATCATATTTATTCCATTTTTCGTGATAGTTTGTTAAGCCCACTTGGAACTTCTCTTTCCCAAGCTACTTATTAACCACATCGATTTAATTTCTTGTGGGTAACACCTAGTGGTAAGATCGGTGAATTATATGGTAGTTCTATTTTTAATTTTTTCAAGCAGATTTATGACGTTTTTCCCCATAATGATGGTAACAATTTGGATTCCCACCAACAATGCCCAAGGATTATCTTTTCTACAAATCTTCATCAATACTTGTTAGCATTTGTCTTTTGACAATAGTCAGTGTGGTAAAATTTTCTTACAAATTTAATTTACATTTTTATGAAGTAAATCATTAGACTAATGTCTGCCCTAAGGTTCTTCCATATTTTTCTTTTTCTTTCTTTCTTTTTTTTTTTTTTTTTGTATTTCAGAAAGACATTTTCCCATGGACATTTTTGTATAATGTATCTGATGAGAACATCGAAGTAATTCTCTGGAAAAAAGGTATTGTAGAAATACTGAGACAGAGTCTATTTAATTTTCAGCATTAGCAGACACTGGTAGAGTGGCTTTATCTATGGCCATAATATCTGCAGTCCTTACTCTTAAAATCCATATGCTTAAATCCTAATCTTTGAGATAATGGTATTAACATGTAGGACTTTGGGAGATGATTAGGACATGAGGGTGTAGACTACATGACTGAGACTAGTACTTATCTAAAAGGGACCACAGCAAACTAGCTTACCACTTCCATTTAGTGACTGCAAATTTCTATTACCTGAAAATAAGGTTCGATGGTAACAAATTGTTTGGAAGTGCTTTTGGAACTGGGCAATATACTGAGACTGAAAGAGTATTTACTTTAGGATATATGTAGTCAAATTTGTCTTGAAGGTACTATTATTAGAAATGTGGACTTAGAGGATGGTGAAGAAAATAACATTGGAAATTGGAAGTAGATAAATCCTTGTTATGTATTGTCAGAAGGTTTAAAGTTGTTAGATGGAAAGAACAAAAAGTAAATGATAAATTTAGTTTGTAGCTAAGGAGATTTTCAGGCAAACTATTCATGATGATTTCCTTTTACTGTTTATTGTAAACTGTAGTGGGAGACAGATATTGTAAGTAATGAACTGCTAAACAAAAAGGAAAGCATGACTTGATTCTCAGTCTCTTCAAATTCACAGGAGTCCCAAAAATTATTTGAGAAAAACTTTGCAGTATTAACACTACAAACATTGAAGAAATACACAAAGAAAATATAAAGGGAATATTTTTATGAAAGCCTAAAATATTCACAGGTGACTCATAAATTATGCTATTCATTTAAGTAGTACTATATTTTATTGCTTCCAATATAGTTGATTTCATTTACTATTTTAATTTAGCAGTTCATTTTTATTTAGTGACACTTAAACCATAAATATTTTAATCATCATATTAAGTTAACTAAAGCATTATAATTTTAAAATGTTAAATCAAATAAATAAGCTACAAAATACATTTAACACTGCATTCAATGTTTAAATATGCAATGTTTTCATTATTTGTAAATGAAGATTCTAAGTCATCTTAGTTTATTCCAGTTGCTATAACAAAACATCATAAAAAGAATAATTAATAAACAGTAGAAATGCATTGCTCACATCACTAGAAATAGGCTGAGAAGTCCAAAATGAAGGTACTAACAAATCTGAAGTCTGCCGTGAGAATGGCAGCTTTCTTGTTGCATCCTCATGTAGTGGAGGGAATCAGGGACGTCTCCAGAGCCTCTTTTGCAAGGGCACTGACGCTGTTCACCTGTTCACAAAGGTTCTACTTTTATGAGCTTGTGATCTTCAAAAGGTCCTCCCTTACCAGCAGGACATTAAGATTGAGTTTCAGCATAAAAATTTGGGGGGCATATCATTATTCAGACCATAGCACAAATTCTAGAGAAAAACAATCAATGCCTCAAATCATTTAAATAGGAAGTGAGAGTAATGGATTTAAACTCTGGTCCTTCTTAATGAAATGTGTGACATTATTTATTAGAATTATTTAAATATATAATTGAGTGTGACAAATTAATAAAAATAGTATCTTTAAGTAAAAGATGCCTTGATACTTTGGATTAAGGGTTGACAAAGTTGAGACTACAGATTATTGAAATCAACCAGCAATTGATCTCAAAATTTTGCTTAAAATTTATGCTGTTTTCAAGGTAGAATAATAATATGTGTAGATAAAAGAGTCATTTCCAAATAATTCATCCAAGAAGGAAAAGTTGATGTATTATTATGGAAAGTAAAGGATTTGGAGTGAAAGGTAAAAAATTAAATTAAATTTTAAAAAGACACAATGAGAATAAAGATTGCTCCCACAAGCAAGAATGAGAGAAGAAAAGAAGTGAGACAAGATATGGGGATAGGACAGGGTTGACCAACTGAAATATATCCTAACAGTTAAATACATTTAAGTGGCTTTCATTTTCCTACATAGTTTAAACACGACTTTATAGTTTCTGATTCTCCTACAAGTGATAGAGATGAAAGTGACAAAATAATCATACTTTTGAGGAAAGAAATTGAAATATAATAAATGAATTTAGTGTGATTTTCAAGAGAAACAGATTTAGTTACTATGACCAGTGTTTTCAATTTTTACTCATTAGGGGCTTAAATGTGACCTAAAATGCTAAGTGCAATCTTGTTTAAGCATCACATTATAAGAATCAAAATATCTTGTCAGCAAACAAAAATATTAAGCTGTTTTCATTTCAAATATAGTGCAAATTCTCACAGAAATCCTTATATTCCATAATTTGCATATTTTGCATATTTTCCATAAAATATATTTCATCCAAAAACATCTGAAAGAATTTAAAACATATTTTCTCCATTACTTAACATTTAACTTCAATACATTTACAAATAATCTCACAGATTTTCTAGCATATGGTCCTGATATAATTGAGCACATATCAGTCATAATTATGACATGATAATGTCAATTTGATTTGAATATTGTATAATTTCCTCAATCATTTTTTAAAAGTAGATTTCTTAGCTATTGATGTATCTTTTAAGCATTATAGACTGCTGGTCTAGAAGCAAGAATGCTCGCACACTTTGTTCATATATTCATTCATCTATTGGGTAAAAATTCATCCAATTAACATAATGTTATTGTGTCCTAATATTGGAGGTTCCAATATATGTTCAGAATAGAATTCAAGTTGCTCACCCTGACAGTGGAAAATATAACAACAAATAATTAGTATTGGAGGATATAATGATACCATTACAGAAATTTGTGTTAAGTGCTAAAGGAAAATAAAGAATGAGAAGATAAAGAAAGAATGAGAGAAGAGAGAGAGAAAAAAGAGAGAAATTGTTTATTCCTACATGGTGAAATATTTTTAGAAACTCATACCTTCACAAAGAAAGCAATAGAATTCCAATTACACTGTCTAATTGCATGTCTTTCTTTTGGTGTGTGAAAAATAATAGTCAGAAAATTTTGTTGCGAATCATGTATTAAGTTGTATGATTAGGTTTTCCTCACCCTAAGAGTTGTGATTGAGAGATGATCCATTTTTAAACCATAATACGTTTAAAATCTTGCAAAAGGCTATGCACGAACTGCAGGGGGTGAGAACAAAAGGTCACCAAGAAGCAAGCCAGGCGGTCCCTGGTGGTCTAGTGGTTAGGATTTGGTGCTCTCATCAAGAAGTAAGCCCTCCCAGGTAACCAGTGCCTTGCGCTGGCTGCCTGGGGTGGGGGTGGGGAGTGAGGGACAACTAGACCCAGCCCTTCAGACATGCAGGCTGGGAAACAAGAAAAGCCAACCCCATCCCCATGGGAGACCTGTTGATCTGGAGAAATGCAGGCTGCAATGGTGGCTACTGAGGTGAAGTGCAGTTTGATACTTGTGGTGTTTGGTGTTTCACTGATTTTGCAGGTCAGGGGCTGGTGGTCTGATCATCTATTTGGAGGACAATGGTATTCACTGTGGCATCTGTGGGGAGACTCCTTCTGAGGTGGTGGCCATTGTTGATTCCCTATTGTCTTGTTTTGGGGTTCTGTATCATTTTCTTTGCTTTGTTGGGTTGGTTTTATTCTGTTTTGTTTTGTTTGATTTTGTTATATCCAATTGGCATGAGCAGCTATTTCAAAGGTAGCAAGATATATTATGATAGCCATTTTGGATTTGCTATTGTCTTGTTTTGAGATCCTTTGCTGCATTCATTGTTTTGTTTTGGTTGGTTCTATTCTGCTCTGTTTTGTTTGATTTTTACTATGTCTGATGGTATAGGCAGCTATTTTGAAGACAACAAGAGGCATTATGGTAACTATTGTCGATTTCCTATTGTTTTGAAGTCCTGTGTCATGTACACTGGTTTGTTTTGATCAAACTCAGGACCTCATGCTTTCCAAGCATGCTCTGTGCTGCTGAGCTATATCCCAGGCCCTACATTATATAATTTTTAAAACATGCAAATAGTTATGCTAATATAAGTACAGCCTCTTCTTCTCAATGTACTACTTTTTATGTTTAACTTAAGACAATATTTTGGAAAAAATTTCATATGTATACACATGCACATAACATTGATATAAAACTGTAGTTAGTCCCTAAAATAAGGTATATTCATGGCTGACCCCTCTAATTTCTTCAATTAGAGATGTGCAATAATTAAAATTTCAGGTAAAGTTGCAACAACTGAGAAATTCCTGAAAACTTAATTTTGGTCAAACCAGAGACATTACAAGTTCACTGTTATGTATTTCACAGTTTAAAAGCAGTTTAATAGAAAGCATGTGATATGGCTCAATTTTTTCATGAAAGTTGAAGCAATTAAACAAGAAAGGAAATACTTCCAGCACCTAACCCTTGCTCAGTACATAGTCAAATATATTTAAATATTTGCTAAAGGTATATGTTTTAGTTACTTTCTTGTCCTGGATACAATATCCAACACTCACAACTTAAAGAAGGAAATTTTTATTTAGCTCATAATTTGTTGAAGTTAACTGTCCATAATTGGCTGGCTCCAAAGCAGGGCAGCATGGAAGGGGGTGTCATGGAGGAAAAACAGTTCCTGGCATTACAGCAGGGAAAGTTCAAGAGGAAAGCAGGCATGAGAGACCTTTCCAGGCCATGCTCCCAGTGACCCAGCTCCTCTAACCAGTCTTCATCACCCAAAGCACATTAAGCTATTAACTGATCAATAGGCTAATTCACTGATAAGTACCAGGTTCCAAGAGTCCCACCTATGTGTACATAAGGGTTTGGGCTTATATATTTACACATAACACACTTTCTCATTTGATTCAACCGATATTTCCTCAGATAAGCACTACTACCCTCCAAATTCAGGTTAGAAAATTGCATCAAGGTGATTGACTCCTCAAAAAAATAAACTTCTCAAAAAATACTTTAACACAGTCCAATTTGATTGTCAGTGAAATGCTGCCTTTATAGCATCAGGCTTTTTGTAAGCGATTATACTCAGTTCCATGCAGCAAATTAGAACAGACTTTTAACATCTAATAGGAGAAATGATAAAGTAAATGCATATTGTGCATCTGATTCTTACACATATCTGTAGATATTTAGTTGTAAATATCTATGTTCAAGTTCCACATACATACTTCTTTTCCAAATGAACTAGTTTTATACTTCGTGGCTGACTTACTGAGAGATAGTGAATAAGAAAATAGTAAAAATACCTCTTTGAATTATTTGTCAGCAATTTATGGGATAATGTTAATGTCTATAAGATTGGTACATATATATCTATTTAGATGTTTAAATATATGATTGATATTATTAATAAAAAGATTAATTTCATTCTCATGAGATTAGTCACTTATAAATTATTTATCTGTATTGTTGGATTGATCATTTACTCTATATATCTTTTAAAATGTGCAGAAAGTTATGTCAATATAAGTACAGGTTCCTTTACTTAATGTACTACTCATTACAACATAGAACTTCTCAATAGATTTCTCCATTTAAGTAGTAAATGTTAATTGATCACTTAGTATGAGTGAGACAGTTTTGGAAGTCATCACTGTTTTATAGAACTAAAATTTTGAGATCACTATGTTTTCCTGAGATTAGTTGTTAACATTATCTGTGCAGAAGTACCTCCTTTTGCTAACATAATTTACAGGCTCATATTTTCTTATGCAATCTCACAGTGTTTCAGTAACGGTTTCTTACATGTAAAATCCACTATGACAGAATCACTGTTAACTCATGACACATATAGCGATCACTTTTTACTATTGTATCATGATAAAATTTATGACTAAACAATAATGACTCACACAATTGTTAATTTAAAAATATTATTTATAGTGTACACTACTGAACTCTAGCTAAATGAGATCAAACTTGTTCTACTTTCACTCCAGACTGTCAATTGATAAATTGTTTAATTTCTTTTAATCAATACTTGTGGAGTAACTGCCACATAATTTACTAGATGTTGAGCATCCCTAGACATATAATCATGGTCTCTGACATTATGGAGTGCACAATTTTGAGGGAAAGGAAAAGAGCTAACAGACAATCTCACTATATAATCTCTTATTTGTTAGACACCTACAAGAAATTGGTACTTAAGGAGCTCCTAAAACACAATGGTGTTGGTTGGAGATTTCAACAGAAAACGTAATGTTTTATAGTTGAAAAATTATTGACTCTGAAGTTCACAATGTTTATATTGCGTTTCCATATATGCATATTATATCAATCTTGTAGTCAAAGAAAAGGAAATTATGAGTTTATTTCACAACGTTATTTTGGCAACTAAGAAACTAATGAGATGAATTTTGTGAACTAGTGTGCAGTTGTAAAAAGAATCTGAATTTTGCTGCCAAATGTGTTTTAGTTTGATAGCTGTGCATTTTACTTGGCAAAATTAAGAATGTTTTCAAAGCCCTCATATTTTAATGACTATATTTAAATACGTACATATAAATATGTACATACATGTGCCTACATATAAATATATACATGCACTACAAATATATTTAATTTGGGAATTTAAAATATATTAAAATATACATGTAAAATACTCATCACATACAATGCGCTGAACAAATTACGGTTTCCTTTAATTTATAGACTATAAAGGAAGTTAATTTCTTTCCACTTTCATCAAATGTATGACTTGCCTAAATGCTATTGTTATTTCTATTATTTCAATCACTATTTTAAATCTTTTATTACCTGTTTTCTAGAACAATCCAAACAAAAAAACATAAAGAGAGCATTAAGTGCTCTCATTTCTAGCTCATTTTTCCAAAAATTTTCTACATGTGCAATACATTTCTAGGTATAATTTCTGAATTAATTCAAATGCTTATTACATCATTCCAGCTTAATGAACATTTCCCTATGTAAATATTTAACTATAAAAATAGTTGATATGTGATTTTATAAATACAAATCATTAACGATCAGACTACAAAATTGTTAATAGACTTTTATCCTGTATATTTTTAATCTTGAAGATATCAATCTTGAAGATGATATCAGATCAGGTTTATTAAGTTGGTTGAACTTTTCAACCAGTTTCCTTTTCCATAAAAAAAGAGAGAAAATTTCTTATGGGTATGTATCATTTTATTGTTCTACACACTTATATACTGCCAATATGAAACAAAAATAGGTATACATTATGATTTATGATGGTCTAAATATAATAATTTAACATGCATTTTCCCTTTTTCTAGCTTTATTTGGTATTTTTGTTACTATATATTTATCTGTTTTAATATTAACACCTACAAAAATGTAAACCATTCAAATAATTTGTGATATATAAATACTTATCTGTAACATAGTATCTTTAACATATAAACATGTCATTTATTATATAAATTTATTTATTATATATAAATATATTTGTCTTGGATACTTGTTTTTAATTCATTTTCTTTTTTTTTTTTTCGTGGTACCAGGGATTGAACTGATGACCTTGCACTTGCCAGGCAGGTGCTTAGGCCACTGAGCTAGATTCCCCAGCCCTCGGATACTTGTTTTTCATTGTTGGGACAAAACACCTGTCACCCAAAGTGAAGCAAGGCAAGGTTTATTTAGCTTACAGTTTTTGGAGATTTCAGTCCATAATCAGCTGGTTCCAAGGCAGGGTGGTATGGCACTGGGGCAACACTTCAAGGCAGCAGCCAGAGCAAAATAGAAAACAAGCCTTCTCTTCTTCTTTATATTTTACACAGCCCCCCACACCAGGGTGAGTATAGCACTCACAAAATTCCTGTGCTCTCCTCTTGCACAGGATGAGAATATTTACAAAGTAAAAACCCTGGCTCCCTGCTGAGTCTCTCAGTTAAACTTCTAAACTTCTCAAGTTGACACAATGTATTAACCATAACAATCCACCCCTTGTCAACTAGACAACCAGGCATATTTCTTTAAAGCAGCCTCCAGATACAAAGGCAAGCTTATTCTTACCATTTTGCAATTTGAACATTATAACACAGTTTAACAATCCTTAAGAACCAGCATTAAGTCTATCAACATTATATAACATTACAGACATAACATTCTGATGTTGACCCTCTAAAGACTCACATACATGCCTTTATGCAAAAGGCATTTAGTCTATCTGCAAGAGTTGCCAAAGTCCTAACAGTTTCAGCATTGCTGAAAAGTTCAAGTCCCAGGTCTCCTCTGAGAAGGAAGACAAACCTTAGCTGCCAACCCCTGTACAAATTAAAACAAAGTTAAACACTCTGAACATGCAATGGCACAAGATAGATACTTTCATTCAAAAAGTTACCAACAGGTGGGTACAAAGCATTGGGACCAACAGAAGTCCAAAATCCAGCAGGGAAAATGTTAAGTCCTATAGTTGCTTGTTCAGCATCTGAAGCAATCTGTGGCAAATTGTGAGCTCCAAAGGGCTTGTGTGGTTCCATCCCTATGGCACTTCTCGTGGTCACTGATCCTGTGGAATCTCTCTTGTGCTGGCTCTGCTTACCCATTGAAGGTTTCCTTACATGATCCACATTCCTGCTTTTCCAAGCTTCTCTGGTCTCCACTGCATCTTT
>RJWT010014396.1:0-21151 GCA_004365215.1 Cuniculus paca | reverse complement strand
TGTAACTCTTGAGCCCACTTGAGGTTTATGGTGCCAGTGTAAACATTCTAGGGCGCGATTGTGTTTTGAAGCACCCAGGAATTTCTCTCTCTACCTAGGGAACATGTCCAGCTGCTACCCATTTCAGGCATGCCTTGCATTCTTTTGAAAAATTTCTGTGAAGTATTCCTGAGCCACATTAATTTTAGACTTAATGCAAACAAAGTAAACTGAAGGTCCTGGAGTTCATACTACCTTCACATTGTCCAGCAGTTTCCCAGAAGCTGAGGATAAGGATCTATGTTATCAATGCACCCTCCCTGTTATGCACAGTTAGTAACTCCTCTCAGTTGCCCCCAAAATGTGTTGGTTGAGTGTTTAACCTGCAATGTGGATTTATTTGGGATGAGACAGGTTAAATGTATCGTCAGGGTAAAATTCTGATCCAATGGAACTGGTGTCTTTAAGAAGAGGAAGAAACACCAAGAATGTATGTGCATAAAGAGAAAGCTGACGTGGACACACAGAGCAAAGGTGGTGATCTACAAGGTATAAGGTCTGCAGTGAAATACTCTGTCAGCTCTGTGATCTCACACTTCCAAACTTGATAAGTGCCAGAATTCAAAACTTTACATCTTAAGTCTTTTGATCTGTGGTATTTTGTTATGACAGTTCAACTTGACTAATACACTCTTTTAGTTTTATTTAATGCTTCACATCAACATTTGCTAAACATAGACACACACACATGCACACAAATCATAAAGGACTTGATAGTCAGATTAGTTTGTGAAGCTGTAGGTTAAGGTCCAAATAATCTTTTTTACTAAGTGGCTTATAGTCAAACAATCATCCTTACTGAAATATTTCTCATACAGTATTTTAATGTGTATTATAAACCTGACATGAAGGCTGCTCAATGCAATATTTTGTAATGTATTAGACCCTGATGCTTTTTTTTTTTTTTTTTTTTGTCATTTCAAGACAGGGTCTCGATACGCAGTTCAGACTGGCCTTGAGCTCACTTTGTAGCCCAGGCTGGTCTTGAACTTGCAACAATCCTCCTACCTCAGTCTCCCAAGTGCTGGGATTGCAGGAGTGCACCACCATGCCCAGCTCTTCAGGCTTGTTTTTTTTTGTTTTTTTGTTTGTTTGTTTTTGTTTTGGTACCAGGGATCAAACTGAGGACCTTTTGCTTACCAGGCAGGAGGAGCTTACACCACTGAGCTAAACCCCTGGCCCTGCTCCTTAGGCTTTTTGAAAAATTGCCTTTTATCTGCTCGAGCAACTTATAATGGAAATCATATTACCAAATATTACCTATGTAACTTTACTAATGATGTTTCATTATTAGAACTAGTGTTTGAGCTTCCCATTGACTCAAATAAAACTTAATTGCTTTGTTTTGTATTTGAATTTTACATCATGATTTATTATTCTTGGTTCCTTCATTAGTTTTCTAGTGAAATAGCCAAGAGGATGTGTTTGTACAGAGAGAGAGAAAGAGAGAGAGAGAGAGAGAGAGAGAGAGAGAGAGAGAGAGAGAGAGAGAGAGAGAGAGAGAGAGAGAGAGAGAGAGAGAGAGAGAGAGAGAGAGAGAGAGAGAGAAAGAGAGAGAGACAGAGAAAGAGAAAGAGAGAAGAGAGAAGAGAGAAGAGAGAGACAGAGAGATTCAGAGACCAGGAAACATTCATGCTGCAATCTCCACTCCAAAGGCTGCCTACAGGAACATGAGTCCTTCCCTCTTCAGGGGTGTGAATCTTTTTTGCAGTGACTTCAAATGATTGGATGAAGCCTGTGCAGAATACAGAAAATAATCAGATAGTTTATTGTCCAAACTAGTGTTTAACTAAAAACTATATCACCGCCCAGTTATGCTGACACATAAAATTAACTAGCACAGGCCCCATAAGACTTTTCCTTTGATTTGTTTTTATCACATTTTACTCCTTTTAAAATCAAAGCCCTCCAGGTCACTGTTTGCCTCTCTTCTTTCTACTCGAATGGCAGATGTCACAAGTATGTTGCCAGAGCTTGTCAGACTCTGTCAGAAAGCTCGGTGTAGCTGGCCCAGGTTTACCTATTACACGGGGATCAGCAAACAACACAAGAAGAAGTGCAGCTCCCTGGTTGTCCACAGCTTCCTCATTACTGACTCTGAGACACCAGAGGCCCATAACTCATTCCGTGTTCCACTCACATTTCAGGTATCTTTCATCTCTTGCTTACTGTCTGTTTTTGTAACTCTCATTCTTTAGTTTATGTTTTGTTTCCACAAATAGAAAGGTTCAAAATACTTTTCTCATCTGGATGCTTATTCATATCTTCTAGTATTTCTTTCCTAGGCAGAGCTCAAGAGTTTAGAAGTTTATACTCTCTCCTGTGTTAGTTCCCTGCGTTAGTGACTTTTTAAGTCACTAACTGTGACCAAATAAATACCTTTAAAAAATAACTTAAAGGAGCAAAGGCTTATTTTGGCTCAGTCTTAGAATTTCTGTCCAGGGGTGGCTGGCACAAGACAGAAATTTCATGACAGAGGAGAGTTGCTCACCACATGGCAGCCAGGAAGCAAAGAGAAAAAGGAAGAGCCCGAGAGAGAGGGGAAAGGAACCAGGAACAAGAATATAAACTTCCGGGTCATGCCGCCAGTGACCTAGTTCTTCTAAGGAAGACTCAACTCCTAACAGCTTATTCGGGTATGAACTCATCAGTGGATTAATTAATTCTTCAATGAGCTTAATATCACTATGATCTAATCACCTTCCAAAAACTCCCTAAAAGTCAGAGTCACTCCAGGGACATTTTTGATCCAGGTAACAATTCACTGAAAAAAATGCAATGCAGTTTTTTTTGTCCCTGTCTTCAACATTTGCAGTCGTTCAATTCATGATTTTATTTATAAAACATACTCTTATGGAAAAAGCCATATTTAATTTTGATGCTTCTTTCATGAATTTACTTACTCATTGTAAATATTTATTGACCAAAACCATATCTCTCCTGCTCTACGCTTGAGAAATAATTTCACCTTGTACCTCAAAGGGATCTTTCCATTCATAAGGTGACATTCTTGTAACCCTCTCCTAGATCTATGTGTACTTTATAGTTCCTGTGGATTGTTTTGAAAGAAAATACACTTCTGTTCTCTGAAGCCAAATTAATTGTTCTTCACTGAGTATTTTTGAGTAGATACATTGATTTTTCTCATTTTTAAACAAAAATTCTCATCTGAAGTATTTCTATTCTATGTTTTTGTTGTTTTAATGCAATATTTTTGTTGTAAAAAGCAGAAGATAAAATATATCACCTGTTTTAGCTACTTTCTTGTTGCTGAGTTACAATACCTGATACCCACAATTTAAAGGAAGAGAGGTTTAGTTTTGGCTTACATTTTATAGAAGTTTCAGTCCATAGTTAGGTGACTTCAAGACAGCATGGACTGGCAGAGGGGCATCACAGAACATACACATAGGACAAATTACTATATTATATTATGGCTTATTATGTTTATTGCTTTGGGGTTTTGATCTTCAAATATGTGTGAATGAAAGGACAATTCTTGAGTAACTATAAGCTTCTTAGGTCATTTTTTGTTATAACAAACTATAAGATTTTCTCAAAAGAAAACTTACAGTTATTCACATAGTATACCCAAGTTAATCATATAGTTTTCCAAAAAAAGAAGCACATGGCTTTAATGACCTCATTATTTAGTACTTTCTAGGAAGAAAATTCATGCAGGTAACTATTATAAGTAATAAAACAATGTTACAGAATATCTCTAAACTGAAAGAGGAGCTATAGTAACACAACAGAAAGAGGTGGGAAACTATATTTTATATCAGAAAACTATTATTTATGTCTGTTTTAAAAACAATATATTGCCTGCCTGAAAAGCACAAGTTCCTGAGTTTGATTTGTGGTAGCAAAAAAATAAAAAATAAAATAAAAATTATTTATCTAGGCAGGAGGGAAAAATCATATATATTATATATATATGGCATATTTCTAAAATTTTAAATTTTATCTGTTTATAGATTTAATTATATCTGGCTGTAAATTTATTATGTGTGTTTATAAATTTAAGCTTATGGGAGAAAGCTAATCTGATATAAAACAAAACAAAACAAACAAATACTTAAATTCAGTGATGTACCAAATACTTAAAATCGGTGGTGTATCATTTGAGCAGATAATTAAAATACACAAAGTATATTCTGGGACAAAGGAAAATTAAACTAGAGATCAACAGTGAGGTATAAGAATAATTATCAAATATTTGGAAATTAAGCAAGATATAAAAAAAGAATCAAATGGGAAGTTATGAAAGAATTTAGAAACTTTTTTAAATATGAAGAAAAATACCCCAGTTAAAAATTTGTGCAAGCACAGACCTGTATTCCCAGCACTTGGGAGGCTGAGGCAGGAGAATTGCTGTGAGTTCGAGGCCATCCTGGGCTACAAAGCAAGTTCAAGACTAGCCTGAACTGCATAGTGAAACTCTGTCTCAAAAAGACAAAAAAAAAAAAAAAAAAAAAAAAAAAAAAAAAAAGAAAGAAAAGAAAGAAAGAAAGAAAAAGAAAAAAAATTGTGCAATATCACTAAAACAGTTCTGAGAGGAAATACACATATACACATACATCATTGATATGTGCCAACTACCATAATGAATGTAAACATTTTATGTCACAAACATGAGTTAAAAGTCACAATAACAACAAGAATGCAAATGGGGAAAGAGGATATAAAGATAGAAGGAAGCAGATAGAAGGAAGGAGAATGGTATTTAAAACAAAAACCAAACCCTATTATATGCCAGTGCCTACTCCCCAAAATTAATGCAGATGTTATATACTGCAAACATGAACTAATAAAATAAAAACAGTATAAAGAGGAATTCAAAAGCTAAAAGGAGAAAAAATACCCCTCCACTTGCTAAGCACTTAATACCCAGTGCTTCAAAAAATACATCACCTGAGTAGCTTTACATTTATTTTAAAAATTACTCAGGATAAAAATAATTTCCACAAAAACACTACAGGAATGAATTATATCAATATTTAAGAAACATAGTTGAAATTATATAATATTTTTCCAGGTTAATGAAGATTTTGAAAGAATATCAAATAAGAAATTTTATTGAAATGAAAAAGTATAAGAATATAAAAGTAGAGAAGAATGCACTCATGACATACTCAAAATCTTTAGCCAATTAAAAAGATTGTAGTAACAGTTATAAAAGATGACACGTTAAGACAAAATGTTTTTAATCCCATAAATGTAAAATTGGTGACCACTTGAAGATTAATCTTGGTAAAACAATATGTATATGATTACGATTGTTATAGCTTGATTGACACTCCTATCAATACATACAATTCTTTACTATAACAATTTTTTTACTTAAAATTTGTTTTCGGATATTAGTGTAATTGTATCACTTCTCTTTTGGTTACTGTTTCCATAGAATGTTCTTCTATCCTTTAACTAAACCTATTTGTGTCTGTGGGTCTAAAATGCATCTCTTATATAAAACAGTTGTTACATTGTGTTTCTTAAAAATCCATTCTGATTATCATACTTTTTACATTTAAGGTAATTACCAAAAATGCTGCCTTTCTATCATTTTCATGTATCTTATTTTTGCCCCTCAATTTTTCCACTATTGCTTACTTTTGTGTGCAGTTGATATTTTTCTAGTGTATTGTGTGATTCGTCATGTTTTTCTGTATGGTTTAACTTTTTTGTTGGTGATTATCATATTATTGACTTTAAAATTCTAAACTTACAGTCAATTAGTTTGAACTGAAACTAACTTAGCTTCAGTAGAACCCTTTAAATCTGCTCTCACATGACCCACACCCACTTGATGGTCTTACTTTCAAAATCTATTATCTTTACAAATACCCCATTAATTTTGACTTATGGCTATGATTTTATACATACAGTATTTGAAAAACATGTATCAAGCATAAACAGGAGTTACCAGCTGAAATAGCATTTTTATTTATTTTTAGTTACATTTATGAGACATGTTCATTGATTTGCATAGATTGGCATTACTGTCTAGAGCCCTATTTATTTCAGCTTGAGGTGTCTATTTAGCCTTTCTCGCGGGACAGATGTATTAGGAGATACTCCCTTAGTTTTCGTTTATCTTTGATGTCTTAGTTTCTCTTTTGTCCTGACGGGTAGTATAGCTGAATCTACAATGCGTGGATGATCGTGTTTTGTTTGATTCTTGTTTTTTGTTTTTTTTTTTTACCTATTATAAGTAGTAAGTCTTTTACTCTTCAGCATTCTGGTCTCCGATGTTTCTGATGATCAGTGGCCGTCAATATCATTGAGGCTTCTTGATACTCAGAGTCCATTCTTTGTTATGATTTCAAGATCCTCCTTTTGTCTTTCGCTTTAAACAGATTGCTTATTCTGGTCCTTGGTGTAGGTCTCTAACTTTATCCTGCTTTCAGTGCTGCAGAAATTCTTGGATATTTAGCTGCCTTTACTCAATCGGAGGCATTTAAATCACTTCCTTAAAGAATTTTTTTTCTTCCTTTTCTATTTTTAAAACTGCCGAATACACTTGACAGTGTCCCCTGGGTCTCTTTGTAACTGATAGTTCATATTTTTTTTTGCTTCCAACTGATTAATTTGTCTTATCTTTAGCTACTCTAATTATTTATTTTGCCCACTCAAATATATCCTAGTTTCTCTAGAGAAGTTTTCATTTTAGCTACTGGATTTTGCAGCATGAAAGCTTCTGTTTGTTTCTTTCCTTATAATTTTTAATCTCCTTGTTGATATTTCCTATGTGATCCATATTAGTTCCTATGTGCTCCTGATTAGTTCTTTGAGCACATCTAAGACATTTAATATAAAATCTTTTCCTAGTAAGACCAATATTTGCACTTCCTCAGAAAGGTTTTTGACTTCTTATTTCTTGTGAATAGAACATACTTTCTTGTTTTTTAGTATGGTTTGCAATATTTGCTAACTACGCATGTTTAATACTGTAATGTGGTAAATTTCAAAATTAGATCCTGGTTCTTTCCCAAGAGATTGCCGTTGATGCTTCTCAAGTATGCAGTCATTCAGTTGTTTAGTGATTTTCCCAAAATATTTTTTCAAGGATTATATTTCTTTTCATATGTTCCACTGTCTACATATTTTCCCAGTAACTTGACAAATTATTTGGAGTGTCTGTATCCAAAAAGAAAATAATTCTCTCTTTTTAATGTTCTTCCAACAGCTGCTGCAAAGGAAACTACTTCTTTCTGAGGGAGTTGAATCATTCTATGCTGATCTGCTGGTCATCCAAAGATCTGCCAGCCAGATCAAAGCAATCCTCCAGTTTCTGAAGGACTTCAGCCTTTCTTCCAGCTCTTGCACCAGAAAGCTGCCCCAGAAATGGGAACTCTCATCCCCAAAGCTAGCGGTGAAGGGGCTAGAGTGGGGTATTGTGCACGTCATGCAAAGTAACAAAATTCAGGGACATGTACCTACCTCTTTTCTTTTTTTTTTTCTTTTTTTTTTTTAATTAATCACTTGCCTGGACACTTGGGGTTTGACCAGACCCTAGAGCTCTGAAATAATGGGATCTATGGGGTTTTCACCAACTCACTTGTTCCTCCAGTGAAGGCAATAATTCTTGATCTTCTTACTCCACCATTTTCCATGATCTCTACTTGGTGACTTGTTTAAACTCATAAATTTACTTTCAGAAATATTCTTTATTATGTTTTGAATAAATTCTACATAATAATGCACTCATTTGTGTTTTTCCAAAGTCAGACATTCTTTTTCTCACATTCCCAGCTCTCTGAAATTCACAATCACACAATTTTCTGTTTCTTCTCAGATTATCAACAAAAAATGAAACTAATTAAAGGGTATAAATTATATTTTAGCATTAATTTTTTTCACGCTGCTTTCTTTCATATACTGTTAGATTCCTTTTTTGATCTGGTTTTTTCTATTACTACTCAATATCACAGTGTACCATCCACAAAACAATAATAAGCAAATTACTACCAGACAGATAAATGACTAAGTAAATGAGCATTTCATTGAGAGGGCAGGTGGTAAATAAAATAACTAGCTGTAAAATATTGAGGCAAAAACAATTATGAATTAAATTATTCACCTGAAAAATGCCTAACGAAATTCATTGGAAAAGATACTGAGAGGAAACAACCAGTGATATAGGTACAAACCAGAGGCAATTATACCTTCCGGGAAAATTTAAGTTAGTTCATCTGGGTGGCCCTCTTGGCCTGGGGTTGGTTGGTCTGCAGCTGAGTAGATAGTTTGGTAGAGAAGCTTGAGTTACTAAAGTGTGCTCATTATATGAGAGACAACATATTTCTTACTTATTACTACACATTTTATAACTTAATATGAAAAAAGAAGTCAGCCAGATTTAGAATCAATTTTATGGTACATAAGGCAAAAGCAAAGATCTATAGAAAATGTACACAGGTGCTTTTAAATCATAAAGATATAGCCTTTTAATTCAAATTTAACAATACCATTAAGGATCTGATTTTGGAACAAAAAGTATAATCACCACTTTAGAGTTCCTTACTAAGTTATTAACCTTATCTCTTAGTATACTAGAATACTTTAAAAAACTAACTTTTGCTATTTTTTTTTTTGTCTGTGGCTGGAGTCTACAGAAGAATGTTTCTTCCTGAGGAAAGTGATCATATGTCTTTTCATGACTCAGTCATTTGTCATGGAAATGTTAAACTTGGAAGCAGTAAAATTTCAAAGAAAAATTTTAAAAGAGTGGAAGTTTAGGTACTGAAAAGAAAGACATGCAGATATTGTGATAAAGAAAAGCCCAAGGATATATAGATATGACATTAACTCTGTTGTGTTTGAGTCCTTATTTTGAATTTTTCAGAAGAAATTCACAGTGTAACATGTAGTTCAGAACTGAACACAAGCAGGAGTATAAAACTGATAATTCGAGAAATGTATGATCTAAAATATGTTACTATTAGTAGCATATTCAATTAACAACATTCTTAAAATGAGTATGGTGTAAATATTTTATATACCCTATGAGCTCTTTCCAAGAAGAGAAATAATAGCTTTATACAACACAATTTAGGGTTAACCTGACAAAGCTTTGGGGAATCTACTACTGTTAGGATTTATCATTACTGTTTTTGTTTGATTTGTTACAATTTTCCACAAGAAAATTGTTTTGTGAAATCTTCAGAGCAAAGACCAACAATTTACTTGATTTGCCATCCAACACAATGCAGCATAATGATATTTAAGTATTTTATTGTAAATCTGAGTTTCTCAAGTGTTCTTGATTGTCAGATGAGTTGAATGGAAAAATCAACATTGTGTATGATGTTGATAAAATGATACGCTAGCCTTATTAGATAATAGCGTTATTCAAACTTCCATGACATAGCATGCAATTTTCATTTCAAAATTTCGTAACTGAATGAGGAAGAAGATATGAGCTTTGACACAATTTAGTGTGTCCTATTTGGAATATTCTGATCTCAGACTGTAAGGCAGAGAAGTGGGAAGGTAGTCCTTGTACCCATACCACTGTGGTTCAGATAAAGGTCTGTTCATTAGAAATTGTTATTTTAGAGGAAAGTATAAAGAATTAATCCTAAAACTCACTTTTTGAACTAAGTCAGTATCGCTAACCTGATTATTTTTTAATTTATTTATTTTTAAAGAGAACAAAAACAAAACAAGACAAAACGAAAAACAAAACAAAAGAGGGTAAAGCACAACAAAGCAGATCAGAACAGAACAATGCAAGCAATACAGGTCTTCAAAACATAATGACAGGAAATCAGCAATGGCTACCCTAGTGTCTCTTGTTTTCTTCAAAATGGTTGTTCATACATTCACACACAACAAACTCAAGCAAAACAAAATAATATAAAACCAGCTAAAACAAACAAGTGAAAGCATTGCAGGCCTTCAGATCAGACAATAAGAAATCAATGGCTACCTTAATGTCCTTTGTTTTCTTCAAAAAAGCTGATCATGTCTTCTCACATATTGCAATCATGTAGTACAAAACAGACTTAAACCAATCAAATCAAAGAATAAAAGCATTATTGGACTTCAGAACCTGAAGATATGAAATCGGCTATGGCTACAATTATGTCTCATTTTCTTCAATGTAGCTGTTCATTTTTTGATATTTAATAAAATCTGCTCTTGTAAACTCTTTAGGAGTAGTTCTAAGCATTAAACTGATTATTTTTAAAACATGCCTGGAACTCTAAGGACTGGAAGTTTTCAAGACATTATGGGAAAAAATACCAGTAGATTAAGAAAGTGTATCTGCTGACTTCAGAGTGTATGTGTATAATCTTAAGGCATAAGTAAATTTAGATAATCAATAATATCATAAAATATTCCAAATAATCAACTTTCATGTCAGTTTTTCTTTTAATATTTCTAGAATACACACTACATTCTAGAAAACAATCTGTGTAATTGTATAAGTCTGGGCAGTTACATGGTTAACATTTTAGTTGTGATATTTGATGAATTTAATTACAATATTTATGTTTTTACTTACTCAATTTTGTATAAAATCAAACACCAGTCTCAGATACTTACCCATGACTTCATCAAAGAAAACTGTCTTGTAGCATATTCCTACTTTCAAAATAGATTTAGCTGTTGTTTATTATCATAAATTCTGAGAAGCATGATTATTTTATGCTTCCATAACCTTTAGACTAATAAATAAATTACATCAGATGTACAGATTTCTAAACTTGACCATACTAGTAAAATGTTTAACAAAATGTAGTCTATTTTTTTCTGTGATCTTTTAGGGTAGTCCTCACCATATATGTAAGAGATTCATCTTAAGTGAAAAATGAAATTGTACTGGTATTGGACCGGAAAGTGTAAATGATATTTACTGAGTTCTTGAATTAAAGATGGTGAAGTGAGGCTGTGATGAATGGTAGGCTCATGATTGTCTGCATTCTGGCTTTCTAAAATGAGATCTGCTTCCCACTGGAGTTTATTTACAGGTGACCACGTCTGTGACATTGGGCCATGCAGGTGCTCAAGGCTGTGGGTTTATCTCCTATGCTTCTTACAGATCTGTTACTACTGTCTTTAATTAAATATTGTATCAGAAAAATTAGGCAGATTTTTTCCAGCTTTGATAATCAGAATGAGCAACGAAGTTCTATACCCATGTGAAAATTTAAATTTAGACAAAAGCAGTCCAGCTGAACAAGAATGGATTATTAGAAAAGGAGCAAGCTTTCTTTTACTTTATGAGTAGTAAAATCTCCTAATCTCAGTTTTCTTCTCATACATCATGATTTACTGATTGCACAAGCTTCAATCCTGGCTTATCTATGTCTGTTCCTGCCCCTCTCCCCTCCATAGGCTTGGAAGGTATGGAAAACTCTTACACAGTTGCTAGTACACTGCCTCTGATTCTCGAATCTCATGTCCTTTATTACTGTCTGTGTAACAGTATTTGGATAGATTCTTAATTATCATACTAATAATTAAAATTCCTACACCTTTCATATGTTTGACAGTCTCCTGATACAGTGATTCAACTGCCAGTTCAATTTAGATAATACCCAAGGTACTGCGTATGAAAATAAAACTTCTTGCATCTGTTAAGTCTTACTTAACAGCTGGGACTAAGAGCTAACACCACCTAGGTTAATATGAGTTTGCTATTTGCCCCTAGTTATTTCTTTCTCCAAAAGATACTGTTATATATTAATCAAAATAGACTGATCAGCTTAGGGTTCTCAGGCCATTGGTTCCCTTTAACAGTGTACTTAGTCACTGAATAGCTATTTAGTTATGCATGCATTTTTGTTTTAAGACTCTATATGAAACATTGTATTTACACAATCTTACATAGATTTCCCACACTTCAAACCACTGAAGCATAGGTCCAAATTCTTCAAGAATTTCTCACTGCTACCACCCTCTTCTGAGATGCTAGTCAGTCTGCCAGTTGATGCTCTTCTTTCATGCAAGAACTAGAGAATATGTCATTGATTCATTAAGTTATGATATGGTATCTGTATGTTTCAGAGTTTTGGCACTAACAGTACACTAGTGTTACATTTGGAAGTCTACAGTTCTACAGTACTTAAAACCATTCCATTCAATTTCTTAAAAAACACTTTCAGATGTTCTGTATGTATTTTATTAGCATATTTAACATTAACTTTAATTGCTTGAAATATTTAAATTAAATTTATTGGAATTATCTAATGTATTACATGCAAATTCACATTTTTTTCATACATTAACTGAAGCCTAAATAATTTGACTTTACAGATGGGTTATTATTTATTATTATTATCATTGAGACAATTATATCAAATAGATATTTGATAACAATAATAAGTAATTAATGCATTCATAGATGGACTTTTCTTTCAAATAAACAAGTATTAAACAATTAAGAAGTTGTAAAATGACTAACTTCAGCAATGTAGCAGGACATAAGATCAACACACAAAAATTATTAGCATTTGTGTACATAAATAATGTTCTTGATGAAAAGGAGATTATGAAAATAATACTATTCATGACAACTTCAAGAAAAATGAAATATCTAAGAATTAATTTAACTAAGAAACTGAAAGAACTCTACAAAAAGACACAGTAATCTGACAAAGGAGATTGAGGAGAACATCAGAAAATGGAAAGATGTTCTTTATTGTTGTATAGGCAAAACCAATATTTTAAAATGGCCATAGTCTCTAAACTTTTATACAGATTCAGTGCAACCCCAATCAAAATACCAACAGCGTACTTTAAATGTCTGGAGAAAACAATCCTGCAATTCATATGAAACCAGAAAAGATTAAGGATCACAAAAGAAGTCTTGGACAACAAGAGCAAAGCAAGAGACACCATAATATCTGGCTTAGCCAGGGATTTAGTTCAGCGGCCTAAGCGCCTGCCTGGCAAGTGCGAGGTCGTGAGTTCGATCCCTGGTGCTGGGGGGGGCGGGGAAATCATAATACCTGACTTAAAGCTATACTACAAAGTAGCAGTGATACAAATGGCACAGTGCTAGAACAAAACCAGGTACATAGATCAGTGGATAGGACCGAGAACACAGAAACATCCCCAGATACATGTAGCTATTTGATCTTTGACAAAGGGCTCAAAAAGCATACACTGGAGGGAAGATAGCCTATGCAACTAATGGTGCTGATTAAACTGGATAGCTGTTTGCAAAAGATTGAAACTGAACCCATATCTCTTGCAGTGTACTAAATTAAAATCAAAATGTATCAAAGATCTAAACATTAAAACAGAAGCATTGAGCCTACTGCATGATAAAATAGGTAAAATATTTGCAGCCATAGATTTTTTTTAAATTTTTTTGTTTCAAAGAAAAAAAATACAGAAAAGAAAAACAAAAAACCAGAAACACACAGACAACAGATACAAGAATAGTGAAAAACCCAAACAATAATATACCCTTTCAAAACAAGATGATAGGAATTTAACAATGGTTGTAATATTGACTATAGTTATCTTCAAAAGAGTGGCTTAGATTACCAGATAGAGTGATTTTTCTAAACAGAATTGTGATTGCATAAGAAATAATAGCAAAAATCAATAAATGGGATTATATCAAATTAAAAAGCTTGTGTACAGTAATGGGGAAATAAAATGAAGGTATGCCAGATAGAAGACCTAATAACCTCAATGAATGTAGACATTATAGTCCATGAATATGAACTAAGATAATAAAATCAGCAGAATGAAAAGGGGGAAAAGGGACTTAGAAGAAAAGTCAGGGAGGGAGAGGAAAGGGGATTTAAAAAAAAAAGTTGTACTATGTACATGTACATGTAACAATTCCCTAAGATGAGTGTAAGATTGATGCACTGCAAATATGTACTAATAAAATTTTTAAAATTAAAAGATGAATCAATAGAGTGAAGGGACAACCTACAGAATAGGAAAAAAATTTTCCATCTATTATTGAGATGGACAACTAATATTTAGAATATATAAAGAATTCAAAATAAGTTAGATCACCTAAAATAAAAGACCCAGTTAAGAAATGGGCAAGTGAAATGAACAGACACTTCACAGAAGTACAAATGGTCAGCAAATATATGAAAAAAAGTTCAACATCTCTAGCCATTAGAGAAATTCAAATTAAAACAATAAGATTCCACTTCACGGGGCTGGGGATATAGCTCATTGGGGTAATCACCTGTCTGGCAAGCATAAGGTTGTGAGTTCGATCCCCCCTACCAAAAAAAAAAAAAAGACCCAAAAATTGCTACTTAGATTCCACTTTACATCAGAAAGAATGGCAATCATCAAGAAATAAAAATAAAAATAAAAAATCCTGGTAAGGCTGTAGTGAAAAAGGAACTCTCCTACATTGTTTTTAGGAGTGTAAACTAGTACAACCACTATAGAAATCAGTATGGGGATTTCTCAAAGAACTACAATTAGAAATTCCGTATGACCCAGCTGTCCCCCTTCTAGGTATCTTCCCCAAAGAGCCTAAGACATCATACTACAGTGATACATGCATATCAATATCTATAGCAGCACAATTCATAATAGCTAAATTCTGGAAGCAACTTGCATATCCATCAATAAATGATTTCATAAAGAAAATGATAATATCTATAAATAATGGAACAGTAGTTGGTTATAAAGAGCAACAAAGCTGAGACATTTGCAGGAAAATGAATGCACCTGAAAGGCAATGTTGAGTGAAATAAACCATGCACACAAGCTTAAATAGTATATGGTATCTCTCAGTTGTTTTTTTTTTTTTTTTTTTTTTTTCGGCACCGGGGATTGAACTCACGACCTTGTGCTTGCCAGGCAAGCACTTAGGCCGCTGAGCTAGATCCCTGGCCCTGGTATCTCTCAGTTTGTAAGGCAAAGTACAAACAGAATAATAAAGGATAAATCAAAAGAGACAAGAAGACGGATCTCTTATAAATGGGAAGGGGTCTAAAAGATCAAGTGTGATGAGCAGCATGAGGGGAGGAGAAATGAATAAAACAGATATGCCATGTGCCTGAATCTAATGACCTCAATAGATGTAAACACTTTATATCATAAACATGAGCTAAGATTTATAACATCAACAAGAGTAAAAATGAGGAAAAGAGAATTAAAGGAAGAGAGAGAGAGGAAGAAGGGAAGGGTATTTAAAAAATTGTATTAGGTACGCATATCCACTCCCTAAGATGACTGTAAACTGAATGTACTGAAAACATGAACAAATAAAAAATTAAAAATTAAATGACTGAATACAATACTTTTTGAAAAAATACTTTGTCTTTTGCATGAGTCTACTCTGCTTTTTGCATATCAAATAATATTATCATTTCCAAAATCTAAGAAAAACGTGTGCACAATTCTGATTTCCTTTTGCTTCATCTTTAGCAATGTGAAGCTGTAATAGCAAACACTCAAAAACAACATCGTTTGATATTATCTCTTAACTTTTTAAATTACTAAGTCCTCATTGCAAAAATCTACCTACCAATTTGTCTTTTTTTCTTTCAGCTACTGGTAGCAAGAGAATGATTTCAGTATTTTAACAACGTACACTCAAATGCAAAGTCTCTCAAGTCGGATTTTGCTTTATAATAGCTGTGCTTGCTTTAAGAGAAATAGTATGGTTACTCCTTTCAAAGTATTTTGAGATTTGATTACAGGCTAGAGTAGAAAATGACTTTGACTAATACAAAAAATGTACAATACGTTTTGAAAGTTGCTGAATAACTGTCAGCAGGGAATATATCTGCTATGGCTAAACTTAGAGACATTAAAGAGGCATTCAAAGAATTTAGGCAGGATTGAAAAGTATTGATCTTCACTTTAATTTATGGTTAATAATTGAATATAAAGATTTTTAATGGAGATAAAGACATGATGAAACAAAGGCCTTTAATCATTTTCTTCTTGTTTGGGAAATCAATACCAATTTTATCGTCCAACGTCTAAAGCATATTTAATAATAAATATGTGGCAACAAACAAAATTCCAGGTAACCTTAGCACCAACAAACAAAACAAAATGAAACCAGAAAAGCAAAATTATCTTTAAACCTTACTAATTGAATATATATTTATGTAGATATATCATGCTGTTGATCAAAAGAGGAAAAATGTTACATTTAGTTGTGTTTCAACCCAGTTTTATATATTGCAAATAACTATTCAAAGCCTGTATCATATAGAGATAATGAATGCTAACAGGAACAAGGAAACTGGGAAGAAGCAATACTAATAATCTGTCAAAGAAAATATGCATATAGATTGTTGGTGACAGAGGCAGTTTAATACAACTGATTAAGTGAGAATGTGCCAAAATGACATGAATCCAAATGAGAAGATTCCTCAGAGCCAAGGAGTTAGCACAATTAGTCAGAATTCCACAAATAAAATCATTATGACTGATCAGATCAAGTGTACCTGGAATAGCAGCAGAAATCTGAAAGATAGGACAGGTCATGCATTTCCATGTAATTGTGTTAGATTAAAGTAAAGAAGACAATGCATGAACAAACTACAGTAAAACCTATAGTACACAGCTGGTATCCAGGGTAGAGAAAAATGATTAGAAAATTGGGAGTCCATTATCATTTCTTTAATCCCAGGATTATAATTATACTGAAATATAAAAAAATACATTAAATAAATAAGCAGATATCCTTCTAAAAGAAGATCTAAATATTGAGAATAAGCAATGTGAATCAACAAAAGAAGAAAGGGCCTAGGTATGTAGCTCAGTGGTAAAACAGTAGCACACAAGAGGCCATGGATTCAATCCACATGAGAGAGAGAGCGAGAGAAAGAGAGAGAGAGAACTAGATAATGAGAAATTAATCCCAAAGATCCAGATATCAGGCATAGGAAACAGTAACAAGAATTTGTGAAAGTAGGTCAGCATCTCTTGAGGCAGGTCATTACTAGATAATCTCTTCAGAAATGCCAGGACTGTGAATAGAGTGTGAGTAGGGTGGGTAATGAAAATATCTGTCCATTAGAGTAGTGCAGACTGAAAGTTGGGTATATGCTAGTGTATTGACTGCTCAGAGCGACTTACTAATTTTTCCCTAAAAGCCAAACTATAATTTTTATGTCATTTTGATAATAGAAATATATCTAAGTTCTTTTCATAATTCTAAGGTGAGTTCAGAAATATTAACCATTATCAGGTAAATTATAGTGCACTATCTCAAAGATGAGAAGAATTATCCCCAGGGTAGTTGAAATCAGGGGAAGTGAATGAAACATTTAAATTGTAGACCCCGAGGGACGTAAGTTGTAGCTTCATAGCTGGTAAAGTGAACCTAAATGTCAGAACTCTGGTGTTGGAAAAACTGAGCCACATACACACATGAAAATCAAGCAGAGAGAGCTCTAAAGATGAGAGCAATTCAGGATGAACAGTATAAAAGAGGTTAAGCAAGCATGTTTATGAGTAAGCACATGGAAAATGTCAGGGGTCCATCTTTAGATTTGTCAGCTACATTGTGTAAGAGTGTGCTGGATAGATCAAAGGAATCATGTAGAACTGGTCAGAATGTATGACAGAATGTCTTACTGTACTTAAGCAGAATCACACCATGGTAGAGCCCTACTTTGAGTCTCTTCATCCCTGGAGACAGGTTTTAAGATATCTTAAACTTGACATTTCTAGGAATTATAGTATTCCCAGGTTATATCATTTAGAATTCGAAAAATGTAATATGAATATGATTCTTAGTTAAGTCATTAACTAGGTACAAAACATTATGTAAATGTCCTCTTTAATCCAAATTTTGAAGTACCATTATTATCCCAGTACAAGAAAGTTGAAGGAACTGATACTTAGAAATATCAAAACACTTTGCCAAAATCAAAGAGCTAGTAAGTGACTTATAGAGGACTGAACTTCAGGACTATCATATTCTTACTCATACTTATTAAAAATTCTATTGTGTTTTATCTACATTTTCTTGGCCTGAAGAAGATAAACAGAGAAGTAATAATCTTAGGGAAAAACAACCTTTTTTTTCAGCCAATGAAACATTTGCTCTTACAAAAAATATCAAAGAGTTGAGGTCACCTTAAAATACTTGACACTGAACCATACAAAAATGATCATTTGAAGTAATTTCATGTACTTTCTGTATTGTTTTTCTGAAAGAGGTGCAAAGTCAGGTTCATGTTTGTACTACAAAAAAGTAGTAAAAGTTCTATTCTATAAATATGAAATTCTATCAAGAAAACGGTGCAAACATATTTTTGGGTTCAGAGAGCTTAATGGACTTAATGCTCAAGTTCATTAATTTAACATGAAAATTGTATTTCTAATCTTTCCAAACAGAAACCCAAAAATTAAATGCATATTTAATCATTAAAACTATGGATGATGATTTTTATATTCAAAATTTTATTCTCTCTTGTAAAATACACAAAAATTTAAATGAGAGAATATACAAATAGATGAAACTTATATTTCCTATGTTAGGTGCTTGCTTCAAGGAGGTGTAACAAAGAGACTTAGAATGTACTTATGCACGTTGAAGGAGAGTAAGGAATAGTTATATGCACAAAAATGGATCAAACAGTCTCTATTAAGCACAACTTTGGTCTAGCATAATTTTTGGATAATTAAGATGTTTGAACATGTACATTAGATTTTTAATCATTTTCAGCATTTTTACAGCATAGGAAGCATGTTGATGAAAAAAACCAGATACTCCTATGTATGGAAAATATATTTCACCTAGGAATTTTTTTGATATCATAGAGGAATCTTGCTAGTTTTTTGCAAGATCCATATTACTTGAACTACTCTGGTTTTGCTTTTGCTATTATTTAAGGCATGCTTATTAATTGCTATATATTTTTCGTATCTCGCATCATTTAAGCATAATCCAAATCCTATGAGATATATATTATTCATTACTATTTTAAAGGTGAAGTTGAAGAGATCACTTTGCCTCATGGTATAAAATGTAAATCTACAATTAAAAACAGATTTCTTCTATTCTGTTTTGCAGCCTTTCCTGTCTTCATCAATGGTCTGCCAAAGTGCATTACTGTGGCATCCAGCGCAGCGCTTGAGAAACTCCTGCAGGGGAACCAACATGAAGAAATGAAGGCAAGAGTGAAAATGCAGAAAGGTGAGGTCAGGTGAAGCCCTCTCTCGGTGGAGAAAAGAAGCAGCCCAATGACTGCAGTGCATTTATTTATAGTCTAGGTAAGTTGGTGTCAGGTGAAACCCCTCTGCCTAGCAACTTGTTGACCTAGCTCGCCTTGGTGCCTTGTGTTCTTGGGGATAGAACAACTTATTCACTTGGTTTACCTCGGGCACTCTGTGTTCTCAGGGCTGGCCTTGCTCTAGCCCTGCACGTGTGATCAATCTTCAGCTTCAGCCATTCCCCACACATTCCATTCCATTCTCTGGAAAATGTTTATGAATCAGTTTCCTTGTCCTGCCATAGAGGTATTTATTTATATAATTCTAGAATAACCAGTATGTTTGTATCTACATAATAAGATTTAATTTTTCCAAGATTTATATAAGCTGTATGTAGGTGAATATCTTCCTAAGATGATGTAATGCATAAAACAATTATTATGCTACATAATCAATATATAAATCAGTTTTCCCAATGCCAGGACACAGTACAATGTCCAAATGTCCACAGTTTAAAGGAAGAAAGATTTAATTTGACTTATGGTTTCAGAGGATTAAATACATGCTTAGCTGGCTCCAAGGCAGAAACATCATGGTGGTAGGGCATGGTGGAACAAAACTGCTTAGGTCAAGGTGGCTGGGAAACCCAGTAGGGGAGCAAACCCAGAAATGAAGGAGAGAGAAACCACATATAATACCCAAGTTCATACCTCCATGACACACTCAGAGATACCCACAAGTACTCTCCACCAATCTTCTGGAAGGTTCTCAAGACAACCAAGTCAACACAATTAACTTTAACTTTCACAATCCATAAAATTTTTAAAATTGAAAATCTGTCCTTTTGTTTATTGTCACTTCATGAAACAGTTTTCCTTCATGCTCAGATTCATATGATAAATACCTAATCTTCTGATTTTGGAACTAGTCAAAAAACAGAAATCAGAACCCAGTCTAGGCATGGGAAGAGTGTGAAGTTGTAAAGGTGATGACTTTGTTCAGAATCACTGCCTCACATGTATTAAATATCAGAAAATTGGCTAGAGAATAATTGACCTGTATTCTATCTGTAGAAAGCAAGTTGTGCCCTCTCTCTCGGATGCTGGTTTTAGGAAACATCATCAAAGTACATGTCAAACCTTTCTGCAAGCCTTTACGAAAAAGATGCTACATGCGCAAAATGAGCTGTGTCATAACGTAGCTAAAAAACTGAGACATACTTGTCAGCATTATGTCAACACAAGTGAAGTGGTCCAAGCAGTTAATTATCCTTATATCAAATTATCCTGAATTCATCAATCTAATGACCCACCTTCCTTAATTTCTTCTTGGACATATATTTCCTATCTTCTAGTATGCATCAGATACTGTTCCAGGCCCTTGACACATCTGTGAAATATTTTGTGATTTGTAAAATGCAGGCATATACCCATAGCTCCTCTTCCATGACACTACAGTTTAAACTATTTTTTCTAAGTTTCAATGTATGGTGTTAACTTGCCTTCTTGAATATACACAACTTTACTCAAATATGTACTTAATTCATAAGCAAACAAATTTCCTTGGATTTATTGTCATTAGTATATTTTTCTGTTTTTCCTTAGTTAATTGGTTATTTTCATCAGAGTTTTGTATTTGGTTAAAAATATTCATATCTTCAACATGTTTAAATAATGATAGCAGTTTTATAAACTATGAGAGAAATATGAAAACCAGTTTCAAATATTTAATGACCTTACAATTATAAACTTTTTGGTATATTTTCACCAAGATTACTTTTTGATTAGTAAATATGTTTATATATTTGTGTATTTATTTATTTAAAAAGATAAATTTTTCCAAATATGTCTGAATTTAAGTTGTTTAAAACTATTAAATTTCTTTAATTGTATATTCTAGAGAAGTATATCACATAGTATTTATTGAAGTATTTATGAAGCTTGAAAGCAATCATTTAAATTCTCAACACATAATTTAATTTGGATTTAAT
>RJWT010014395.1:0-21105 GCA_004365215.1 Cuniculus paca | reverse complement strand
ATCCCTCTATATTGGTGTTTTCTTCTATACTATTGTGATTACTGTTGTTTAGAACAAAGGAAATCATATTGTAAAATGTAGGGAAAGTAATTAAAAGCTACACAAAATACAGATGCAAGTAAGGTAAAAGGAGTCATTTCAGGCAACATAATGCAAAACTGAGGCGAAACGTTACCCAAAAGTGTGTAAAATTTTGCATCAGGTTAAGTTTGAATCCAAATAGATTGAGTACTTTTGTGTGACTTTAAAAATTACCAAATAAAGATATTCCTTTCATAATGGGGATAAACCTATCTGCAAGTATTTAAGACTCATTCTTTTGCAGAAATTTCTTGAAAGTAGGGGTAAACAAGAACATTCACTCGTTCCTGCTAACATCAAGCAATTGTTCTTTGGTTTTGTGATATATGAAAAAGTTTTTTTTTTTTTGATAATTTCTTCTTCTCTCCTGCTATTTAAAGTAGGTGTTCGGGTTGTATTTTATTGAATGGGGAAGATAGGGCACAAAAGATTCTTTCTAGGTTTGAATTTGAGTCCCAAAGTTTCTTGAGGGAGAGAATACACACACACACACACACACACATATGCATACATACATGTTTATATATGTAAGTATACAAAAAACATAAATGTATATAAAAATAAAATGAACACACATGAATATAAATTCTTCCACCTTGGCTTTGAATGTCGAGGGTAAATGTTCTGACACACGCAGAGGATGGAGCCTTCCACAGCCTGTAGAGAGGGTGAGGCATGTGAGACTCCCCGAACCTGGTGAGAGCTGAATGTGACAATGACTCCCTTTCTACTTGGAATGTAACATTTAGGCAAAAGGAGGGGTGGAAAATCCCCAAGAGCTTGGGGCCTGCCCAGGCAAAAGTGACCCTTATCTCAAATAATATGTAGCCCAAGGAAAATGTAGGTCTCTGGAAGCCAGAGGCCTGCTTGATGTGAGGACGCCGATATTCACCATGGAGCTGTGAGTTAAAGGTAGGACCTTTGTCCCACCAAAGGAGTCTCCCTGGACTCCTTTGAGGGATTCCCATACCCTCCAGGAAGGCTGGCAATGGGCAAGCAATGCGAAGGAACACTGTTTTTGGGTTACAAATAGCAGGAGGACAGGGGAAGGTGAATGCTTCATTAGTGTTGATGCCAACATCTGCTGGAAAGACTGAACCTTTGAGAAAACTTGGCAAAGTCACCACAGACTTTCAGCTTTCTATCTGTCCCCCAGCTTCCAAGTTCTAGGAGCTGCTGCTAAATGCAACCAATGTTGGACTGAAAGGAAAAGTGCAGAGTGGGAACAACTGTTTAGGTGATAAATGTTGCATGTTCAAACAAAGGGTATGATCGTTTTCTTTTTTTTTTTTTTTTGAGCCAAGGTCTTGCTATGTAGTTCAGACTGGCCTTGAACTCACTTTGAAGCCCAGGCTGGCCTCAAACTCAGAGTAATTCTCCTGTCTCAGACTCCTGAGGGCCGGGATTACAGGTGTGTGCCACCAGGCCTGGAAAGGGCATGATTTTTAAACCAAACTACCTTAAAGTTTGAAAATTTAAGGGCCCTATCATTTTATGTAGGAGTCACAAGCTATGAGTTTGGTCCTAGAAACATAAAATTTCATTTTGCGCTGCTGGGAGCCATTGAAGCTGGAAATTGACCACATGAGCAAGGCTGGAGCATGGCTATCACAAGAACAAAGAGTGCCCAGGGCAGCCATGTGAAGAAGCTGCTTCGGCCCAGAGAACACCTAGCCCTGAGATAATCTGAACAGTGGGTTGCTAGGACAACAGGGTGTCATGTGACATTAAATGGCTAAAAAGTATAAATAAACACCCCTGCAGTGAGGGGGCAGTTCCTTTCTACCCATCTGGAGAGTAAGGGCTCCACTTGACCCCAGCTTTGTGTCTTCTTTATTTTCTCATCTTCTCATGGTCCTTCACTCAAGAAACCTCAACAGCGGCATGGGTCACAGAATTGCACATCTGAAATTTGTGGCTCCCAAAATATAAAAATTGTTATACATTATACTGTACCTGGTTTTGATATGCTTAATAGTGAACTAAAGTGTGTGCATGTGTGTGTGCATGCATATGTGTGTATACAGTCATTTGCAACACTTTCTTCTAGCCTCAAAATCATGATAGAATGCTGGCATTGTTTTCTTAACATTCTTCCCTCAACCTCTCCACAATTCTGTTCTCTGAGGAAAGAAAGGGACAAAACTAGGAGTTTAATTCTACTGAAGAAAATTAGACTGGAGCCCAGTGTGGTGACACATGCTTGTAATCACAGCTTGGGAGATTTGAGAAAGGATTGTGAGTTTGATCCCAACCTGGGTGAGATCCTACCTCAAAATAAAAATTTAAAGGGCTAAAACTATAGCTTCTGCTAAAAGGCACCTTGGGTTGGACACTTAGTCCTAGGTGAAAGAAGAGTAGAAAGCAAACATGGTGAGTGAGAGGAATGTGTGTGGCCCAGAAGTATACTGTGAGGAGTGGGTCTGACGTGGAGGGTGGACGGGCTGAGGAAAGGAGCCAGAGGGAGGGCGCATGTTTCAGATCAACGGCAGAGGCACTTTTATGTGAAATGAGTAAGCAGTTCCAGGGGACTGAGGAGAAGAGAAATAAGCTTTGTGTGGTTCGTGTAAAATAGACTATTCTTTAACTGTTTCCAGATCTGTGAGTAAATCCATTCAGAGACACGATGGATATGTAAAGACTCTATAAGGCTTACACTTACATCATCACTAGCACATGCTCTTGGTTTGTGGCCAACTGATGCTCTAGATCGTGGGTGGCTGGGTGATCTCACTACATGCCCCTCTCTCTTGCAAGGTTGTTCTCTACCCATAGACACTTTACTCAGCACCATGCAGCATCATTCTTATTTCTCTTTCCCTTATAATACACAAACTTCACACAAACTTCAGTGCCATTCTTCATCAATACTATATCCATTCATTCATTGATCTTATCTGTTCAACCTTTTATTATAACTATATCATAGGCAAAATATTAAAGAATATAATAATCATGCAACGTTTGGCCTTGACCTTTCTGTTCTATTGCTAATTTAGTAATTCTATTGTGTCTATTTAAATTTGTCTGCCTTAGACTGTGAACTCCTAGAGGGAAAGAAATGAGATTATTTCATTTCTTTGTGACACTTTTCCTAGTTAATGACCACCATGGATCATGAGAGTGTTGTTGAACCTGCTGCCCAGGCCAGCACACAGACGTGAAGAAGATGTCCAGTGACAAGAGCCAGTGACCCAACAGAAAGCTTAGCAGAGGCTTTTCTCCCCCATGAAAATGGATTTGATGGACAAATGATTGGTCACATTCTTTCAGGCCAACACTCAGAGTGAATGTTCAGCTGTCCAGAACAGTCATTGAAATTCAATAAATAAAAACAATCTTCTTGTCCCCGAGGAGCTGTAATTGTTGTGCTGTGAACTCACAGGGTCAGGGGGAAGGCTTGCGATTAGAAGGGCAGAAATAAAAATCTAAATTTAACTTAACCAAACTAGCCATTTCCCTTGTTCTTAACCCAAAGGGAGAGGTGAAATAGAGGGTAACAGGAGCCAGCAGAAGGGTGGGTGATGACATCTTTTTGCCTAAGTTTGAAATGTGTGAGGAAGGAGAAACATTTATAAACCGAGGCAGTTCACCATTTCCAACAAATCAGTCACAACTGGGAAAATAAAAAATGACAAATCTTTGGGACCACTGAGAATGAGTCAAACATTTCTTGTTTGCCCTGGGGAAAAATCTATTAAAATATCAAAAGGCTAAAGTGATCCACAGGTATGAAAGAAGAGAATGAAGTGGAAGGACGAGGGCTGGAGGTTTGATGGGTGAAGGTGACAGCAGTGGGTTGGGTGTTGGCTCAGAGCTAGGGCACTGTAAACCTGTGAATGTAGTTATTTTTGTTCACACAGATTTCCAGTATGTGGCACAGATAAAACCATACAAACACCCAAAAAGTGATAAGGCCACCTTATCTGATTTATATATCATGCTCAAAATTTGTCTGTTCATGTGCTTTTGCGTTGCTTTATTATACCATTTTTTGAGAGGGTTCATGGTTCTTGTCCTAAGATACATCCCCAGCCCCTTTTGATTTTTCATTTTGAGACTGTGTCTCACTAATTTTTCCAGGGTCTCACTAAGTTGCCCAAAATAGGAACAAACCTGCAATCCTTTTGCCTCAGTCTCCCAGAGTACTGCGGTTGCAAGTATGCACCACCTTACCCAGCTTATTCTATAGTTTAATTTCAGGCCTGTAAAGTGAGAGTTACCTTTCTAATGAGCACAAGGACAGAGACCTGGAGGGTCACAGTTTCTTTATACCCTGAGGATCAGGTAAAGGAACCAGCATATGCAACACTGAAAAATCATCGGCCAAAAAATGCCCAGGAATCCAGGTAGCTGCAAAATGAGGGAGGGGTATAATCTGCTAATAGTGTGGTTAGTGAGCAACAGCTTTCTATGGGAATTTTAATTTGTGAGGAGGGAGTTTTAGGGAGACATCTTAGTTACTTTTCTCTTGCAGCTGAGACAAAATACCTGACTCTCAAAATTAAAGGAGAAAAGGTTAATTTAGCTTATAGTTTGGGGAGGTTTCAGTCCATAATCGGCTAGTTTCAAGGCAGGATGGCACACAACAGAGCGGCGACAGTTCATGGGGGTGGAAGACAGAAAAAGTAGCAAGAGCAAAAAGGGGGAGAGCAAGCCTCTTTCTATCCCTTTTATCTTATCCAAACTGCTGGGATTAGGGCAGTGCTAATCCAATCATTGGACTGATCCAGCAATCACCCATCCTCAATCCTATCACTAGAGAATGAGCAAATCACAAATTTTAGATTCAGCCACCTCCAAAAAGCCTGCCCCTCGTGACCACATGAAACTTTGGAGGGACATACAGACACAAACCATAGCATTCTATCTGTGGCCTCCCCAAAGACTCATGTACACTTTTTATGCAAAAGGCATTTAGTCCATCTCTAAAAGTTGCCAAAGTTCTAACAGTTTCAGCCTTGCTGAAAAATCCAAGTTCAAAATTTCCTCCAAGAAGTAAGGAAAACTCTTAGCTTTGAGCCCCTGTACAAATGAAAGTTAAATACTTTCAGCATTCAATGGCACAAGATACACATTTGCATTCCAAAAGTTACAAAAAGGGGAATACAAAGGATTGGGACCAAAGTAAGTCCAAAATCCAACAGGGTGAACATTAAGTCCTGTAGTTCCATGTGCAGCTTCTGAAGAAATCCATGACAAATTGTGAGCTCCAAAGGGTTTGGGTGACTCCACCCCTACAGTACTTCCCATGGTTGTAACTCTCATGACCTCTCTCTTGGGCCCACTCTGCCCCTTCCTTGAAGGTTTCCTTAGATGATCCACTTTCCTGGCTTTTCTAAACTTCTGGGCTCTGCTGCACCTTTGGCTTCACCCTCACAAGGGCACACTGCCTAGCCTTCCAAGCCTTCTGAAATCAAGTTGGAAGCCTTTCTAACCTCAGAACTCTTGCATTCTTCATGTGCCTAAAACCAGCTTCACATAGATGATGTCAAGGCCTGCTGCCAGTTGGAGCAGCAGCCAGACTTCTCTCTCTTGGCTATAGGGGTCTAGTGCTTTGATTGCTGAATATTCAGAATCCAATTTTGAGGAACAAATTCTCTAGGCTGCCATTATTCTGGAACATGGTGCTGGTGGAGCTTTCTTCTCAAAACAAAAACTTTTACTTTTGCAGTTTTGAGGCTGCAAAGGGTGGAGTCTTGTTGCTTCTTGTGATGCCCTTCCTTCCTATTCTCTGGTTCCTTGTCAGCAATCAAGATCTGCTCTGATCTATCTTTGCAGTGTACAGTTCTACTTGAGCTTCCTTTCTGGCCATACTCACCACATTTTAAATCATTATGCTGGACTCTTTGATCTTGATTATCAACATAAATCTGGTTAAAAGCCCCCAACAATAGCCATGCCACCACCTCAACATTAGACTGTCCTGAAATTCTTCTGCCAGATTAATTAGCCCACTGCTCTTATTCCTAGTCTCAGAAAACATCTCTGACCATGAGCAAAATGCAGACTAACTTTCTGCCAATTCATAATGCACATCATTTAGAGTCCAAAAGCCAGTGCAGTCCTTCTTCCCAGCAGAAAATTCCCAAGCCTAGGCTTTACCTACCAGATTTCTAGCAGCCTTCTGGTCTTCTGAGTTCTGACTAGAATCTCCTATACAGAATAGCCTAAGGCATTTTAGCTCCTCTTTTAGTGACATCTCTGAACCTTTCTAAATTTCCCACAAGCCATTCCCAAAGGCTTCTGAAGCACATGGGCAGGTATGGTCACAGCAATAGCCCCATCCCAGTACCAAGTTCTGTCTTGATTACTTTTCATTCACTGATGAGAAAAAATAATCAACACCCAAAGGTAAAGGAGGAAGGGCTTATTCAGCTCAGTTGGTAGAGGTTTCAGTCCATAATTTGCTGGTCCCATGGTAGGGTGGCATGTGGCAGAGAGGCAACCATGGCAGAAGGGCACCTATTCGTGGTGGTGGATGACAGCAAAAGCAACAGATCAAAATCAGCAAGTCTCCTTCTACCCTTTTTATCTTATCTGAACTGTTGGAGTTAGGGCAGTGCTGATCCAATCATTGGACTGATCCAGCAATCACCACCCTTAATCTCAGTACTAGACAATAACCCAATCACAAACTCTAGATTCAGCAGCCTTTGAAAAGCCTACCCCTCATGACCGCATGAATCTTTGGGGGGACATCCAGACATCAACCATAGCAGGAGATGAGGAGGAGAGAAATAAGAATTTGAATTCCAAGATTTGGGATCAAGAGAGGAGAGTCTCTCTCTGGGTATTTTGTTAGGACCCATGATGAGACTAATAAAAGAAAGACTTATTAGGAGAGAAAAGGTTTTAATTAAGATGGAAAAAGTGCTACAGAAGAAAGGGGAAGTGGCTTCTTAAATGGAAAGCAATATGGGGGCCACATGGAAGCTAGAAAATGAAATGCTGCAGGGTTTTACATGGAGCAGCCCGTGTCGGGTAGAAGAAAAGGAGGCACAGATTACACAGTAGGATCAAAATTGAAGGTGTCACTGGCCAGCTGTGGAGGCAAATGTCTGCAATCCCAGCACTCTGTGAGGTTGAGGCAGGAGGACTGCAAATTTGAGCACACACTGAGCAACTTAGCAAGACCCTGTCTCAAAAAAAAAAAAATAAATAAATAAATAAATAAATAAAAGCTAAGGCTGGCAATGTAGTTTAGTGCAAAGACCCTGGGTATAACCTCCAGTACCCTACCCCAGTACACATACTACTCCCCTCAAAATTGAAAGAGGTGGGAAAGCAATCAGGGAAAATTATTTAATTTCCACTTACTTATTCTATCTCAGTACCTGGAACCAAAATGCCAAGACAGTGTCACCCCGTGTGACAAGAAAGAGATTTACCCTGTCATGGTCACGGATAGTTTACCCGGGTAGGATTAAATGTCACTGCCTGGGCCTGACTCGTCACATGGCAAGGGCTCCAGGAAGCCAGCAAACGCACTAGCTCCCTATGGAGTCTGCATGCTGGGCCACACAGAGGAGGAATATGCACTTGCAGGTGTGAGTCTGATGCCTGGGAGCAGCGCCTCCACTGTTCCTGCTCGTTGGCAGGAGGTCAGCACAGACAGAGGGGTGCTTCTTTCAGTGGGGAGGAAGGAGTAGGGAGAGGTAAGGTAAATCAGAGTGGAAAGATTCTGACTGTCTACCAGTGACTTCTGAGAGGCTGACTGACTTTGCTGGCCACAGCTTCAGCACAGAGCGGTGCAAAGTCTCACTTACAACCTGTTGCTCTCACAGACCGTGCACCTTGGAGGGTGGCCCCAAGGACTAGCTTCGTGATGCATTTTAGAGGTGACTGGATCTTTGGGGCACAGATAGGGGCAAGGACTGGAGAGGGAATGTTCTCAGCGAGGACCTCTCCTGGCCCTGGGTCTCCTCTGTTGTTTTTAAGGCTTCTTCCCAAAAGTGCAAAATCTCCATGGGGAGTGCAAAATCTCCATGGGGAGTGCAAAATCTCCATGGGGAGGTGGGACCAGAGCCTTTGTCTCCTGTGCTGTGAGACTGATCTGAATGTTCACCTGCTAGGCACTGATGTGCGAAGCGATTGTACTAGGTTAGGGCATCCTTCAAGTCTTAATCTTTGAAGCAGGGTTTCTGTGGGTAATATATTTTATAATCTCAGTCTAGGGTTTTAATCTAATTTAACATAGTGTTTTTTTTTAAATTTTAAAACAAGAAAAAAAAGAATAAAAACAATGATACAGAATTTCAGAACAAAATAATAGAAGATTAATAATCTCTGAGTTCAAAAAGAAGTTTGTGCTTTCATTGTTTGATGATTTTATCATTTTTTTCATGCCTATAACTTGTAATCTGAACCGCTACTTTGGAGATAACATTATGCAATATAAGAGGTTTTAACCTTCTGATATTTCCTGCTCTTTTGTGCTACACATGCAATTTGGAGACCTGCATTAAAAAATCAGCAGAGTAATAGGACGAGATAAAGGGGAGGTTGGCTATACAGTCTTTGTTCTTTCTTCCTATGTAAAAAATGGGGGTGCTACTCTCAGTACTCTTTATATTTCCTTCCAACTCAAAGAAGTGTGATTTTATGCAGCTGAAATTTAAAAAGTACTTAAGAGACATAAATGGAAACCACCTAGCTGGCTAGCAATTCAGTCAAGGCTCAGACATCGAGAAGCAAAAAAAAAAAAAGGAAACTTCATGTATATTTTCCTAAATGAATTACATAAGAACAAAAGGAGAAGATGATGAGGAGGCAGCAGTGTCACCAGCTGTTTTCATAACAAAATAGTTCTTTACATCTGGGTGGACTCTGTGGTCAAGGGCACACTCAGCCTCATCACAAAAACAAACAAAAAATACTGGAAATCTCTACTGTCTTGGAAAAGGGGTGGTCCCTGCTATTCAAGAATCCTCAGTTTACCCGTTGTTCTGTTTTGGGCCTCATCATGTTGGTGGGTCACATTCGGGTTCAGCAGGACACTCTGATTAGAGGTAGACTTGATGTGAACTGGGGGAGGAGCTGTGGAGAGAACCAGTGCCTTGCGCTACTGGGGGGCTGGGGTCCCGAGACTCCTGAGTGCAGCTGTCAGACGTGAGGTCTCCACTTGGCCTAGAGCAGCTGGTGACAGGGCCACAAGAGTCCCTTCCCGGTGGTGAGCTCTCAGACATTTTTTGAAAGCACTGATTTTCATTTCAAAAGGAAGTATTTATTATCATAGATGGTTAAAGTAATAAGGAGACCCCAGTGAAGGCAGGAGATACTGAAATAACTATAAAATGAATTGAGCAAAATACCAAATAGCCAAAATCACCACAGCTTGGTTGCTTAATTGAAAATACCGACTCCTAACCCAAACAATGGGAGACTTTATTCTCTCCTATTTTTCTACTTGGCGTTCATTAGTATTGAAAACAAAAATGAAACCCGAATTACCTGCACTTTGCCCATGCTTATTTGGGAGGGAGAACTGAAGTTCAAAGGGTCCTGGAACATGGCCCATCCTACAGGGAACCGAGCTTTTGGGATGGCGAGGGAAATAATGAGCAGAGAGAATACCTAGGAGGAGGTAGAGGTAAGCTCCATAGAAGCGAGGCCAATAATTATTGGTACTTGCTGTATGGATAGCGCAGTGTACTGTGTTGCAAACAAAAGTGCTTCCCAGGTGATGCCTATGCACCCAACCTGTGCACAAATGTACCCTAATGCATCATTTGTTACCGCATCCTGATAATGCATACAGAGCCCATAGCCCCAGCTGACATGAAGAGAGCTGTAAACCTAAGCATGGATTGTTCAGCTCTCTTGCGATGGGGAAAGCCTCCCATCAGGTGACAGCCTGAATTTATGGGCTTTGAGACCTTGGGCTCAGCAGTATTTTTTTCTCCACATGTTTTTCATTAGTGTGTATTGGTTATACAGATTAATGGATTTTGTCCTGACAGATTGGTACATGCACATAACATACTTTAATCATTTTGGGTGGTTAGTATTCTTTTTATTGCTTAATTTCTGAAATGGAGAAATACTTAATTTGCCTGAAGTCCAGTGAGTTTGCTCTGGGTATCTTTACTTTTAAATTTTATGGTATTATAATTTTATAATGTTTTGGACTGAATCATGTTTTGCTAGCATTGTCTTTTCAAGGAGACAGACTTGGATACAAAATTCTTTTGCAACACTTTTTGGAAGGTAGTGTCAGGAATGCTACCTAATATGTCTCACTTTCTGCTTGTTATTTTATAAGGTAAGGGTATCTCATAATTTGCAAAGCACTTGGCATGGTTCCTGGGTCATAGAAAGCTCTCAATAAATGGAAAATATAAAAACAAGCACATATTTAACCATACAGCTTGAAATAATTAGGTACTCAACTCCAGGAACTTCAAGTACTTCAATCTAAGAAGTTTGTCCTGATGTTTGAAATTATGTTTGTGAATCTATTTGGTTCTTGCACATAATAATCTGTTTCCCTTTATGCAGATGGTGATGCATTTGTACAGATCTATTAATTTTCTTCCTACTCGAAAGCATGACTCCAAATTCATAGCAAGAAAAAAATAGCATTGTTATCAACCTTCAAAAATAGAAATTGGAATACTAGATCCAATTTCACCTGCATATTGGTAAATTTACTCTCTTGTCTTTGTGAAGTGGGCAAATGTGGCAGGATTATCCATTCTCAAGTCCTCATCAAGCCAATGACCTCTTCTGGGATCACTGCTTCCTTCGCCCTCCATTAGAGAGACCCTGAAATTACGCCAGCACTGGGGTCCAGGGAATTTGGGAAGCATCCCTAGGATCTGCTAGGACCTCATCAGCTGGGCCAGTTTTTGACAAAGTACTAAAGACGATCGAATTCGTGTTGGGACCTTTCTATTTCCTACTTCATCACTTGCTTCCTGTCTACTTGAAGTATTGGGTAAACTGATTATTTTATTGAAGGATATGGGTTAGTTAATGAGCAAAACATTTGCTGATAAGGATTTATTATAATTTATTATAATTATGTATTTATTAATTTTTAAATTTGAAGTAATGATAGGATGGCAAGAAGTTGGAAAAGTATTGTAACAGGTCCCCGTGTACCATTCAGCCAGCTTTCCCAATGGCGAAATCTTACATAGCCAGAGTACATTATCAAAACTAAGGAAGTAACAATGGTACATGCAATGAACTAGACTGGAGGGGACTTTTTAAAGAATGGAAAATGTCGAATGCTAAAAGGAAGTAGTTTCTGAATCTCAATGTCCTGTCTCTGTGTGGACACCTCGGTCTTTGCCTTTGTCTCAGTGAATGGTAATCCTGGGTTAATTTGCTATCTCCTCCACTCCTCCCCTTCAAAGTAAGGGCTGTGGTGTAGTTGTCCGGTACTGCTGTGCTCACGTGCATGCACTCGGAAGGTATTTTTGGTTAACAGAATAATTAATAGCTTTGTAAGTTTCAAGGCTCTACTGTTTGTGCCATCTACTGAGAATGGCCATGGTCTAGGGAAAAGAACACGAACCAAACGCATTAAAACCTTGGCGTGATTTAGCTTGAACCTTGTGACAAGCTACTGAATGTCCCTGGGTCTTGCATTTCTGGTGTGTTTCTTTGTGTTTGCGTAATAATTGAGATGATCAAGGAGGAATTTTTGTGACAAGAGGTAAATGTAGGAGGTCTGGGCTGTAGGGAGGGTGAAGGATTTGATTGGAATTTTACAAAAAAAGGCTCCAAGGGGGTAAATTGTTTAAAATCATGGAAACGAGTACTTAGTGGTGCAGCCAAGCGCCTTAGCCCAGGCATCAACCATGCTATCTCATTGCTTGTGCAGAAAACAGGAGAGTAGACAAAAAGCAGCAAAGCAAAGTGAACAGGCAGTAACCATGGGCCAGCTGTACAGGCACAAGAACTTGTCTTTCTGTTGACAGTTGCTGTGCTGCACTGTGTGCCCAGGAAATTCTCCCTTAGGCAAGACCTCGGTGATGGACTACGCTGAAGGTAAGCCGAGGTCATGGGTTGCTAGTTGTTAGTTAGGGGTCCTGCCATGTGCTCCCCCAACCTGATGCTCAGTTAACACCATGTAGCCAGAAATCTAGCTCAGCAGACTCTGGGGCAAGTGCTTAAGCTTTCATGCCCTGTGCAGGGTAGGAGAGGATGAGGATTCAGAGCTCTCAAGTGCTTATACTGCCTCATCGAATTTCCTTTTCAATAAGAAAAGATTAAGGGTCTTGACATCATCATCATCATTTTCTATTTCTGCTCATGAGAATAATTTCTCATGAACCAGAGAGGACATGTTAACACAGAATTTTTTACTAATCCAAAATGACTTCAGTAACAAACTGGTCAAAATTGCTTGTCAACCTTCCCAGAACACCTTTTGTAGACCTTGAATTCTTCAGACTAGAAAGCCCATTTTAAAAATTTTCCTTTGGCTTATTCAGTCTATTCAACATTTCATTGAAATGAAATTGGGGATGGTAAAATTTGCTATTGATTTACAAGGCTTTTGGTTGTAAATGTCAGGAGCTCTAGTAGCTTAAACACTGGGCTATAATTAGAAACATTCAATTTTTGGTGGTGATTTGTAGTTTGACTTTTTCCCCCTCCCTTTGAAGAAAATAGGAATATCGGTAATCAAGATTAGAGAAGGAGAAAGCTAAGACTGGAGTATTTCTTGGGAATTTGAAGACATCCCACTGATTTTGACACAGTCTGTCACCTTTGACTGAAAGATGAGGTGTGTCAAAGGCAAAGAGAAGGAAAGAAAAGGGAAATAGAGCCACTTTGTCACAGTGGTGTAGTACATGCTATCAGAATTAAGAGAGAAAGTTACCATGAGCTATTCCTCAACAGAATATGTTAGTGTAAACAAAACTTTTGCAAACTTTTAGGGACCAGAAGAAAATAACCTTGCTTATGAGATCTAAATTTGGTGAAATTCACATCCCTAGGAACCTAAGGTATTAAAGATCCTCAGAAAGTTTCTTTGCTTGATTTTGCCTTTCTCATTTTTGCTTATTACCAAGGAAATACAAATATTTTCTTTCTATCTACATCATACAATTCAAACGAGGCTTGATGCACAATTTGGTTTTCCTTTGAATTAAAACAGGATTTCTGAATGAGCCATGACACAGAGAGAAAGCAAGATTTGTCATTATAGTAAAAGGTCCAGTTTGATCTCCTTGTGTGTCCCTCTTCCCTTTTCTTCTCAAAGCACAGGGGGAACTCTTGCCAAGTAAAGAGTTTCCTGAGTACATCTGTGTGTGGATGCACACCTGGGGTACCAGACCATAGATGACGGCAAAGCTGCAAAACTGCACAGAAATGGAACAAACATCAAGACTTTCCCACCTGTTTAGGCAAACATAATTCCTGGACATCGTATCTGTAAGGACTCTTACTCTTTCAGTATTACAGCATTACTTGTAATCTCCACAAATCTTTTGTTATAAAGCATAGGTTTACATGGCATATTAGTCTTGATTAAATAGTATGACAAGCTATCCAGGTATTTCATGCAAATGCACACAAGAAATGTCCTAGAAGAATATTTCTGAGGTGACATGATACTTCTATCAGAAAATGCATTTTAGCTTAAAAGCATAAATGTAAGTAATGAACATTTATGCTGATAGCATGCACTGTACCAACACACCACTTGTGATGATTTCACACAAGGCTAAAGAATACAAAATTAGGTGCCAAGAATACTTACAATACTTTCCGATCATTAAGATGTAGAAGAAGACAGGACCAGATGTCATTTCCTTCTTTCTCATCAACTGATTAACGAAAGTGAATAAAATTCGGTCTTGGTGTCTGAGTCGGATACAGCTCACAGTGGTTGCCTGCTATTTCTGTCTGCAATCTTAGCAGCTATAAAGCAGTTCTCTCTCTCTCTCTCTCCCTCTCTCTCTCTCTCTCTCCATGCCCGCCTCATTTTTCTTTTCTCTGCCTCAGGATCTCTCCTCCCCAGCCCACCTTCTCCAAGAGTCTTTGTCTCAGTACCCTTCTTCACGCAGATGCACACACATACACACACACACACACGCGCGTGCGTGAACACAGGCAAAGCTGAGCAGCGAGGAAAAGTTTCAGGCGGAACTCACAGGCTCTCCTTTCGCTCTGAGCATCTAGTTTCTATGTGCCGTGACAATCTCCAGATAAGGGGAAATGTCAACACTCGGAAGTGTCTGAAGTGAACAAAGTCAATGGACTAGAAAGAAATTGTGTTGGTGATGGCTCTCAATTACAAACAAAAGAAAAGCAACAAAATTATGTCCTCCTATGGCATGGTATTGGGAAAAGAACAGAACTACACAGCTAAGTCCTTTGTGAAATGAACTGTAAGGGAGGAATTAAAGGGTAACTATAGTATGCTTTCATAATCTGTGCATATTTCATTAATAGGATATAATGCAAAGAAACAGAAGAAGAAAACAACCTAAAATTCTTTTGAACTCCTGAATTTCGCTTTGGTAGTGACTGGCATGTAACAGAGCAGAGTCTTTCTGGGTTTGCACTGCAGGGATCTGGCTCCTTTAGAGCTAGGTAGGTGCTGGGCTGAGCGCTGGCTCTCTGGAGGACCTTACTGATCCAGAAAGACGGTTGTGATGGTCAGCAGTAGACTCCCGGAAGGTCTGGGCTGGTCCTATGTCATTTCTAAATGGCAGCTCTCGGATGACGATGCTTTCTATTATTTGACCAGCAGAGGGGAAAAGTGAATGTTCCTATGGATATTCCAATGGAATGCATTTTAAACCAGATTCTGTAATTCTTACTTTGTGACTCAGTGATGTATTTCTAAAACAATTTGGTAGCATCTTGGCCCGTCTACGAGGTTTATGCTCCCTCCTTGTGGATTTTACAGGGATAATCTATTTAAATTATATTTCCTTATATCTCTGATTTCAATTTATTTTTAAATAAATTGAATAAGTCTATTTCTAAATAGTGACTAAAAGGATATATTGCACTGTGTTTTCCTTTCATAGATACAATCAATTCTCTATAAAGAGAAATTCGATGTTGGAATCATCATTAATCCTTATTCATTTAGCAGCAGATTTAATACATCATTTAAGATGCTGTTTTTTGGATGCTTGTGGTGAACTAAATTTAAATGCCAATTAAATATTCAGCATTTTCAATAATACTAGAAAGGTTTTAAGATTTTTGTGTAGGTGGTTAACAGATTATTGAATGTTTCAGAAACACGGTTTAGAAATACTAACGGGTACTGTGGGCCACGTGGACACTGTCTGGAAGGGAACTCGTAAGGAAGCCTCTCAGTAGTAAAGCTGAGAAGCTCACTTTGGGGATTGTTCCCATACAAAGCAAGTTGTTTATGTGGATTTTTTTTTTCATTTTCTTTTCTTTCTTCTTCTTTTTTTTTGCGGGGGGAGGGTAGCAGGGATTGAACTCATGACCTCGTGCTTGCCAGGCAGGCACTCATGCCACTGAGCTAAATCCCCAGCCCCCATGCAAAGGTTTTCAAAGTTATTCTGATGTCACCATGTTAGCTTTGCAGATGCTGCCTGAGCATCCACCACAGGTGTACGCATTAGTGGGGGCAGTATCCAGGAAGTACTTTGCAATGCTATATTTTTAACCTGCTCGAAATAGTGCAAAATCTCAAAATTACTTCTCATTTTATTAAGAATATAATAGATTTTACTACAACACATCTGTGCTGGAAGGAATACTTTTTGTACTGTTTTTCTCAAGATGCCACTACTTTCTTGTCTTTGGCAAAGGCTCAGGAGTTGGAATTTGGTTTTATGTAAGTATGTGTGCTGGGGGAAAAAATCCACAAATGTGCATAGAGTCACTTATTCATTTGTGGCAGGAACACTTGGTACTTGGCCTGGGCAGGGACTGTCCTTTGTCTCTGGCTTCCACGCTCTGATGCTGGCGGCCCTGGGCAGTTGTGGCAATTGAAGGTGTCTGAGACATTGGGAAATACTCCTCCAAAGTCACTCCTGGTTCAGCATTATTGCTGAATATTCTCCTGAATAATGTTTATTTAGGTACTTATTTTTAAAAATAAGATTACTGAAGAATTCTTCTTTACCTAAAATGTGAATTAGTATTTTTTCTCTCCTGCTTTGCAGTTACGCAGATGGTATATGTCCCTAGACTTCACTTCCTGCCCACACTGTTCAAGGACACACTGGTGCCAGAGGGTTGAGAGGATCTCGGATGCCAGTGCTTCTCTTCGGCTGAGGATCGTCCCAGTTTTCCACCTTAGACTGGATGCTGTCATTGGCTAATAGTGCCGGCACCTTTTATTATCTTGGATTCTCTTCTTAAAACCTGACAGAGGCTTTCTGAACAATAGCAAAGCCTCCTGTTTGAAAGTTACTTCCCATAACAACCTGGTGAGTCAAACCAGATGAGCCTCATTAACCCGCTGCACTGTGGAGATCTACAATAACCTGTGCTTTTCCCATCGCTGGCCTTTGTGCCCGCGCTTCTGAATCTGTGAGCCACCATCATGTGGAAACAACCATATTATTTTTAATTATTACTATTATTATTAAATTGAAGACCTAGGATTTGCCAGTGTAAGAAGCTCATGAAACCTCACCCAGAGCCTCGCGATGGAGATACTGAAGTCGTAGTCCACCTACCATAAACTAAGAGCACCAAGTGCGGCCCATAGGCAAAATGCACGCTGTCAGTTTGTTCATCCTGGAGATCAGTTTCTGCTTGACAGCTGTCAGTCAGGCAAGGCTCTTGAGGTACTGAATTCTAAATTACATCAAAGACAATTGTAGCTGTCTTGATTGCATTAATTAAGCAGTTCTGAAACTAAATGACTTTTGCAGAATGATATTCAACAAAACTTTCAAGTGAAGCAAAACAATTAATAGTTATAGATATTTTAAAAGGTTTTTATATCCTAGCTAAAAAATTTCATCCCAGATGAAAGGTGACCAGAAAAAAAAAATCTATGGCATTTCAGCAGAAAATTAATCATTAAATGGTAAGCCACCTCCCAATCCATGTGTTGTCATATGTCCTCATGAGGGATATAATAGGGACATACACAAAAGTTAATGTCCTTCTATTATCTACGTATCTATGTATCAATCTATGTATCCATCTACCTATGTGTCTATCAATTATCTATCTATCTATCTATCATCATCATCGTCATCATCTGTATGTGCTTGTCACCTATCTACCTACTCATCCTCATAAGCAATAAATACAAATTGATGGCATTTGTCAAGTGCAAACTTTGTGCAGAACTCGATATTACTCACCTTATCTTACTTGGTTCTTTTAAACTATTGTGATTGAAAACATTCAAGTTTTGGGCTCATTCTAACTAGATTATGCTGCCTGGTTCAAGACTGACAGTCCAAAGAAACAATGGGGTCTGTCAATTGGGCAGGCTCTGGAAATTAACCTTGCTGATTCCTGTCTGGTGGCCATGCTCTGCGTGAGCAGCATCTTTCTCCCTCTTTCCCCACTCCCTCGTGGTGGTGGTCAGTCATTATAGTTAGGTTTCAGTTGCTTCGGATTTCCTGCTTGCACTGCAGCTCAACTGCTATAACAGCAGCCTCCCTCCCTGCAAGTTCCACACTTGCCTATGATTGTGCTTGGTCTCCGCCACATTCGATACGCCCTGTAGGAGACTTAGTGCTTTAACCAAGCCTAAAATCCCTTGAGGCACTATCAGTCCCCTGCCACCACCTCTGCTGAGACTATCTGATTTACACAAGGCATCTCTCCTGCGTTTTAGAAGGTGGAGTAAATTAGAAAAGTAAAAAGGATTTGTTTCAGAAGTGCCAGTAATTTATTGTGAGTTATGTATTGTCCCAAGTAAATCACTTCTTCAAAGTTGTGGTCTTAAGATACCTCAACTGAAAACAAATAGTTGATCATTTAGATGCTTTAGCATAATGTCGTAGGGTAATGAAGTAGGCTACTCTGTTACAAAGTACTTTGTAAATCAGTGATGGAGATGAAATGCACTTATCAAGTATTTCGATGATGTAAATTGATGCTAAGAATATAATGTATTAGAAGACGTGTGAAAGGGCCTCAGGGAGACTGGAAAGGGAGCCAGGTGGAGCCACCAAGGAGGGCTCCTAGGGAAGGAAAGCTGTGTGGTGAGTGTAGGAGACAGAGAAGGACATGGCCCGAGGGAGAGCAATGGGAGCAACATTTCACATCAAAGATGAGTAAATGCAAAGAATAAGCACGTGCAGGTGGCAGGTTGGGATGGGCCTATGGCCAGGAAATAGGTTCAATGGTACCAGGAAACCATGAAGAAATCATTATGGGTGAGTGTCAGATTAATTTAGTGGCTGATTCATTTAGATAATATGAAATAAGATATGCAATTCAATATCAAGTCTTGGGCAATCGTGTGATACAGTCAAAAGGGGCCTAATAAGAAGATTGGCCTGGGATCATGTGACATGAAAGAATGAGAAAGCAGAGACTTCCGTCAGGGAGACTGGCTGCTGAGCACCATGTGTGCAAGCCAGCGCTCGAGGCTTGGTGTGACTTGACGGTGTGCAAGCACGAGATGCCAGCAGAAAGAGCCTGGTCTTCGTGGTGCTTCAGCATGGCCACACTTCGCGTTCTGCTGTGCTCCAACAGACGCACGACGTGAGCTATGGGTGCGGTTTTCAATACTGGAGAAGCCACATATTAAAACTCAAATAGGGGATAGGTGAAATACATTTTAAGAATAGATTTTATAGCCGGGCGTGGTGGCTCACGCCTGTAATCCCAGCACTCGGGAAGCTGAGACAGGCGGATCATTGTGAGTTTGAGACCAGTCTGGGCTACAAAGTGAGCTCAAGGCCAGCCTGAATGGCATAGTGACACCCTGTCTCAAAAACAGGGCTGGGGATCTAGCTCAGCGGTCTAAGCGCCTGCCCGGCAAGCACAAGGTTGTGAGTTCAATCCCTGGTGCAGCAAAAAAAGAAAAAAAAAAAAAGAATAGATTTTATTAACCCAGTATTTCCCAAATAGTACCATTTTAACATAAAATCACTATAAAATCATGGAAATATTTTGTTCCTTTAAGAAAGTGAATTTAGAACTTAGCTTGTATTTGTCAAATGCTGCACTTGTCATGTATCTGGTTGCCCCATGTGATGCCAGGCTCCTCTACTGGACAGAGTAGCTCTCCTGGCCAGTGCAAGAGTTTTCAAGATCCCATCAGGTTTTATTTTCTCCTACTAAAATAAATATTGGATGCCATATGTACACAGATTTATACTTTTTCAGTAGTCTTTAGACTGAATAATCAAATAACACAATAATTTCTATAGTGTCTTGGTTACTTTTCTCTCGTTGCTGGGACAAAATACCTGACGCCCAAAGTGAAGGAAGGAGAGGTTTATTTCTTACCGTTTTGGGACTTTTAGTCCATGCTTAGCTGGCTCCAAGGCAGGATGGTGTGGCTGAGGCTCAGCCATTCATGGAGGCTACCAGCAGCAAGAGGGAATGGCGCAAAAGAGGAAAAACACACCCCTATTTCGACCTTACACTTTATGTTGGCTCCACCTCTGGGTGGGTGCAGAACTCACACAGCCAATCCCAGCACTAGACAATGAGTCAATCACAAATGCTAGATTCAGCCACTTCCATGACTACATGAGGCCTGGGGGGGGCATCTATATACAAACCATAACATATAGTCAAGTCAAATTTTAATACAAACAGTGAGAACAATGTGAGGTTGTCAAACTTCATTTTGTTAAGTAAAAGCATTAATAGTAATGACAATTGCCTACCATTTATCTTTTACTGCTACAAAATGAGGAAAGATGATGCTCCAACACACACAGTCCTCTAGGTTGAATACGTTTGGTTTCATTAACAATGATTGCATTGTCTTTTTCTCATTCTACTATAGATGAGTAAAACCTTCACTAGATCATGTTTGTGGACCATGATGTGGAAACTACTGATCTAGAACAGGCTGAGGGGCTTTCACAACACAAATCTTTAAAATCCTGGTAGGATACAGGGACCTTAGCTTTGCAGCTTTCTGCGAGCTATGAGCCAAAGTTAGGTCATCGTCAGCGAATGTGGTCACGATGCTCTAGGGAGGGAACTTAGGAAAGCTTTGGAGATGCCCATTTTAGCTGATGCTAAAACAGGCATCTTTAACCCTTTGTTTGAAGTCGGCTTTCCCAGCTTCTGCTTTGAGGCAGGGGAACAAGCAGGTAATGTCACGTGGGAGAATTAATTTCCCACCCAATGCCAGGATCTATTGCAGTGGCTGGCACTTGATAGAGGAGATGACTCACCATGTCCCATGGGGAGTGTTGGAGAAAGACTGGGAAATTGGTGTTTTCTCATATTTTTAGTTCCTTCTGGGTCCGAGTTGGATTTTGGCAATGCTGTAGGAGTATCATTAACTTTTTGAGAAAATTCTTACTCAACAGAGGTGTTTGTTTTCTACTTGCTTTTTGCTTTTAGAAAGTGTGTCCGTCAGAACAAACTGCATTAGGCTCTTGGTTGCTTACACTGATGGGAGCATGCTGGGCAGTAGGGGCTGATCACCAGGATCTCCCAGGCACTGGACTGATGGGAGTTGGTACCGACAGACAGATTGCGAGATGGGTTGCACTCTGGCTCTGGAAGATCCTACAGGAAGCGACAGACATTCCGTCTGCATGCAATTTCCTGCCCTCTTCAAAGTGGGTAAGGGAAAGGAAGGCAATCAACACTGCCTGGGAAGAGCAGAGCCTGAAATCCTTTAATGAGCAGCATTTATGGCAGCCTCAGTCTGTCTTCCGGGCCACCCGGAGACATAACCCACTGCCCGCTTTTCCAAGGGAGACACTGGAAATTACATCTGGTTACAGAACCAAGTTCATGGTCATGGCCATGGGGTGATTCCGACCCGATGTCTGGATGGGTTCTCTTGGCTAGAGCCTTATGAACTTCACAGAGACAAGCGATCTACCCCAACGTACAGTGGTGGCACAGGGTCACATGCCAAACACTTCTTCATGCATTCACATCAGGAAGAGGAAG
>RJWT010014394.1:0-20000 GCA_004365215.1 Cuniculus paca | reverse complement strand
AATCTATTCTCTATTAAACCAAAGACTGGTCAACAAATCCTAATGAATAATTGATCAGTAACTACATCAATACTCTTTTCCATGGTGTGTTAGGGAAAGAAGAAACAGAAATGGGCCTTGCCCAATCCACGTGGTGTCTAAAGGTGAAAGAAGAAGCATTCAAAGCATTCATTCACATCCATTTTGTTCTCCTTGTTTGGTCCTAGGGATAAAGGAGGACTAGAGAAGGAAGACGTGCCTGTTCTAATCAAATAATTTTTTAAAACATAATGTTTACAAATAAGTTACCTTTAGAGACAGGGTGGTCCCCTCACCTGAGCATGTTGACTGCTAACAGCCTATGCCTGTCCTTACTTTAATAAAGGTTTTGGGTAGTGCTTCTCTCTTAGGCTGACCTGTGCTGTAGGCTACTATTTACCGATGAAGCTGTAAAAGTTTTACCTGTGAAAGGGAGCTACCTTTAAAGCGAGTATCATTCATGCCAATTTAATACCAGGTTTCTTTGGCTCTTTGGAGCTGTTCAGGGACCTTCTCCTTCATATAAAACTTGCCACATCTTACTCCTATTCAATTTAGAGACCCTAAGAAGTAACTGTTCTGTTCTGTATGAGTTTTTGCCTAAAATTGTTTCCAGTGTCAAGTATCTCTGGGTAGAAATTTATTTAAGCTATATACGTCTTGCGATAATTCATGGAATACTTTGATTAATCGCTATAGCCCACATATTGATACAATTTTAATAACTTTACACTGCTGAGATGCTCAATACTTGATATGTTCTGTGCTCTGAAATGTTTCCAATTCATACCAGTCAGGAAGTTACAGAACTGAAATACAGTTGATTGGAATGGCACTTAAACCTTGTACATGTGGAGGGCTGACTTTTGTCAAACACTGAAAATAGCATACTTAGAGTAATGTGAGTATCTAGGGAGAGATTTTGTTTCTTTATTGGGTCAACAAGATGCCTGCCTTTTTACCATTGAGTCATGTATTTATTTTTTTCCTCATTTAAGTTTTCATGACATTAATTTCCATTTCAGATATATCTTTTTTGCATCTTATGTTACACTAGTTAAAATTTTGCTCCCTTTAAAATATTATAAAAAACAAAATACAAGAACTCCTAGATTTCTCTTTGTTTAAAATGTAAGGAGCAACCTAGTCTCCAAAATCCATAGAGAAAAGATGAATTAATCATCCTATCAGACAAGAGGCACTAAAACATTTACAACATGGGTAGGTCAAGGATAAATGCACATGGGGGTGATTGTACATAGGTAACTAGCAGGATGCACAGCCTAATGTATAGAGGAAGTAAAAATTCCAAGTAGTATAAGCTTCTCTGTCTAAGCAGACATCTTCCAAATGTCTCTGAAATTTCAGAATTCCTGTCATTAACAGTTATTGCCATAAAGACTTTAAAGCACAGCCATATCCCACCATAGAAGAGAGTCACTGGTTTATTCTACCCAGCTGGATATGACTCAAGAATCTGGTTTCCCATTAGAGAAAGTCATTGAAGTAAAACCTATGCAAGAGAGAGCAAGAGTATGTTACGAATTCCAGGAGCCCACTCATTAATCCACCGTGGGGACCCCAGGCTGCTGGGGATGTGTTGATATTGAGGGATCATGGGTTATGGTACATTACCTCACCTCACCCCTTTGGATGATTTAGCAGAGCACTGTGTCTATAAATACGGAGAGTTAACCAGGAAAGCAGAATCTCTTTCCTTTACAGGGAGATGTAAAGTACAAAATCCCTCTGGTTTTTTCACCTGAACCTCCCTACTTGTCACTCAAATCATAATGATAAAGACCTCAGCATTTTTCAGTAAGTGCTGATATTACTGTTGCTTCTAGCGACTCCACAGCAAACCTTCCTTCCCTAAGGATGGGTCATATGCCTTTAGCACTCTTAGTTTGCCCAAGGTACCTATTAATTTCCTCTGTATCTTCTTGCAGTTTGAATAATTTATGCTGGGCATTTAGCTTTTATATGCTCCAACTCAGATTTTCTCTGTCACATAAAATTAAAAATGTTCACATTTCCCTACCCTCAATAAATATGCCTATCTGGCTATAAAGTTGATTCCATTTTCCATCCAGAAATATAAAGAAATGAGACACAAATTTCTACAGTCTACTGCCTTTTCCCTCTCTATGAGGGACATATATTGTGTCACTTTAGCAAAGCTGGGACTCCATTTCCCTGAGAAGAGAAATAAACTGACATTTTTTTCACACTTGTAAGATGGGTGCAGGCACAGGATGCTGTTGCTGACCTGAGAATTCCCCTGGAAGGCGTGAGACAGCGACTGGGCCTGCTGCTCCTCCACCTAACATGTCTTTTCTGTCAGTTTTTAAGACTGTGGAGCCAGGTACACTCCTTTCTGTGGGAAAGATGCTGCCAATTTCTTCTGTAAGACATCTGACTCATCCAAGTTGGAGGTTTGTAGGTAGGTAAGAGTCCAGTACGAGTTTTCACCCATCTACATATAAACTCTAAAAAATAAGTCAAAACGTGCGTTCATTGGGTTGACTCTCAATCCACTTTAAGAATTCTCTAAGCATGTAGTTGAAAACCAGTGCATATCCTCAGGATCCTTTCTTCCCAACTGGCCACCTCTTCCTGTGAATTATGTTAGCACTGCCTTTGAGAAAGTGCTTTCAAAGCCTCTGGCAAGTCCCCTAGTTCTGTGAATTTTGCCATCACACCAGTGAAGAATAGGCAAGAAACCAGGACAGCATTTGGATATCAGCAAACAATGGGAAGGAAAATATCATGTGGAAGTTTGAATGATCCAGAAAAAATGAACAATTTGGATATTTTCCCTAGCGGGGTGAAGATTCCCAGCACGGTGGGCAAGATAAAGATTCGCCTTGTTCTAGTCTTATAAAAAACTGAAACATGACGTCTTCCCACGTCAGGCAAACTAGAAAAAGAAATTTGCCTACTTAAAGGTCCCTCATGGTGTTTGCCTGAAAAAACCATGTCAGAGACCCTGGCTCTCTATGACCATGTGTTCTCCTAAAGCCCAACTCAACTGCTTGTTTGCACATGTGTTTCTCAGAACCTAGATCCAGCTGTGTAGGCATTGCTACCAGTAGAGAAGTAAACTAGCTAGGTGGAAGGAAGCAGTCTCTCATTTCACATTTGCCTATGGGCAACTCTATTTCATTCTTCAGTAGGCTACACCACAGGGCTCTGCTCAAAACCAGGAATCTCACAGGGAAAGAACCAGACAGTCTGACAGAATGGGATGAGAATTTAAACCTTCATAACTTATTAAACAATGGGATCTTCAATGACATCCAAAGGGTTTCTGATCTTGATGTGGGTCTGTCCAGGGACCTTAACTGAAAGGACACCTGGTGTCCATGCTCATCCCTAATATTGAGTCTATTTATGAAGCATAGAGATTGTGATCAGCTCGTGGTAGGCAATAAACTGAAGTTTGTAAAAGGAATTTAAAGCAACCTAAAAATGTTTTTCCACTGTCCAGACTACCAGAGAAATGCACCTATTTGATCTGGGGAAGCTGAAAGTGTGTGTTGGAGGGTGATCCCCCACAGATTAACAATTCCAGTTCCAGTGTGTGGCCAGCATATATGCAACAAATCACCAGAAAAAGGTTTTCTGAATCCATGCAGCAATTCTCACTAGTCATAAAGAAGCCCCAATCCAGTGGAACCCCATACTGAAGAAAGGCTGAGATAAGTCTTGGGGCCCTAAAGTTCTGCTTCATTTAATGTAACCCCACACCCCTTCAGCCAATGGGACAGACTTGGCGATGAGAGCTAGCATCATAAAATGGTTCAATAAGAGAAGTAACTGCACCAGAAATAGGAAGAGCTTGTTCTAATGATGTCATAGCCAAGAAGTAACACAATGTCACATTTTCATTTCAGTACCTGTGAGTTTGATTGTTTTTCTGAATTCAGTGGTACTTGGAGCCTTGAGGCCGTCTTTCCTGAGTGAGGAGACTATTGTCTGGATGTGATCCCAACTTATTTCCTTAGTAACCTCAAAGAAGTGTGTGGCTGTGCGTTCAACATGTTTTTCATTGATAAATTCAACTCAAATCCCATAGACTCCTCCCAGTGCAGGTAGTCACTGGCATCCTCAAAGTCAGTAGGGAGTGAGACTGAGCAGAAAAGTTTAGGCAACGCCTCTTCTCAAATGGAGAAGAGGGTTGGCTGTCATTAAATATACTGGTTAATGTGTATTCCCTAAGTTAATGAAGATTCCTGACTGAGAAGGTCCTAAGGAAGCCACAGAGCCACTTGTCCTACCCTACCCTCCACCTCACAAAGAGTGGATAGGGGTCACTGATCAACCTAAGAAATCCTGGGTGTGGGAAGCCATGGAGGTGACAGTAGAGTAGTCACTATCATATTCCTAATGGTGCTGGTAGTTCCACTGGGCTGATATGGATTCCTTCACATGATGACAGACTTTCCAAGACCCAGAGTCAACACCTTCTCCAGTCTACTGCTGCTGTCCCCGTGTTGGTGCTTTTGAAGAGGTCCTGATGTGGCACCTGAGAGGTAGTGAACTGGTTCCTGAGGCTGTGTGCTCCACTTGCACATAGCTCAGATGTCTTTACCCACCAACAGCCTTCTGCCAACTAGAGTTCAAGTGGAAGAGCACAGTGTCTTTTTCCCATGCCACTTTGGTGCTCCTGCTCTGAAATGCTGCAGAACCTGAAAGCAGAAAAGTTTGCATTGTCATAGGAATAGCTGCAACACAGAAGATAAGCTACTTTGACTCTGGAATGAATTTCCTTCCTTCCAATTCCATTCCTCTTTCCTGTACCTTTTCTCCTGGCCCAGCACAGCCTGGGCAGATGGGACCGCTCCTGCTCTGCCTCCTCTTGCTCCAGCTTCGTGGAGCCCTGTGCCTGGCCTGGGGAAGCCAGGCTGTGGCAGGGTTGGCAGGGCAAGGGGCCCAGCAGGCAGAGGAGGAAGTGTGGGACAGCTGGAGTGGAGCCTGACCCGATGTCCAGCCACTAGAGGCGGTGAGGTAACCCAGGTCAAGGCTTTTTCAGCAGTGTTGCTTTAACTCCTCCGACATGAAAGCCCAGGATGGGTTAATGGAAACCTGGATGGGCAGGATATGACCTTCACCTTTGGGAGCACCTTGCTGCCAGTCTTTTACCAGAGCAAGGCCCAAAGACACTCTGATTTGCTTGACTGGCCCTTCAGCTGGTTGAAAGACATGTTAGGAGGTCTTCTGAAGAAAACAGTAATACCCCTGGGCAGCCAAGCAGTGAGGATTTGTCTGAATCTTCTACGTGGGTGGGTCTCTTGGTTTTAAAGAATATTTTTTTAAAATTATGAGTTGCCCATAAGCCACAAAAATACATTTTGATTACACAAATACTTGTGGAGAGAACTAATGAGGTCTGGAACACAGTTCAGGAAGTTCTCAGTGTTGTTCCCATGGCTGAACTTTCCTTTTTTTTTTTTTTTAATATGAGGATTTCTTTTGGATCAGACTTAGGTTACAGGTCATGACTTGTACAGGATCTTAAGTCACCCCAAACTCAGATAAATAAGAGCACTTTCCAAACACAGCTATTTGACTGTGGAGATTGCCAATGTTCTTTCTATGAAGAGAAGAAAAAGATGTTTTCAGAAATCTGTTTTCTTTCTTGGAGTTTGTTAGTCACTCGATCCAAGAAGACTTCTTTTGTTAACTCTCTAACTTTGTTTTGTTCATCCTTGAAGTAATTTGGGAGTGGTCTTACTGCCTTTGTCATCCTTACAACATTAGCTAAATTAGCTCGATTCACTGTGCATAAGTCCAAGCAAACAGTGCAGTATCATCCACCCAAGCCTACAAGTGATCAGTTGCACCATCTCGGCCAGGAAAAGGTTATAGAAATGGAAGCCAAACATTACCCAAGTAAAGAAAATGACATCTTTAGATATGATCTTCCACAATCAGGCTTATCGGTATGACTAGTCAGAGCTTTGAGTATCCCCAGGTCATGCCAGTCTGACAGATTATGTTTTTTACCCACCTGCACCCAGTAACAATTAAGTGGGAGACACAAAAGTCAGATAAATAAAAGTCAAAATTATCAGTTCTATTACTGAGAGGCTAAATTAGAGGACATAGATTAATTATACAATGACAATAGGCTTAACCTGACTTCCCCCATCACAGGCACAGCTGGACTACAGTCCTCATCCATAGAGTCAAGGCCTGTCCCACTAGGCTTCCTGCAGAATGAGGAACAAATGAGTCAGGAGTTCCCAAGGAGCATAGGGAAGAAAAGAATGAGCTGAGCATGCCTAGTTCCTTCTTCCAATACTCCTCTGAGTCAGAGAAGTCACTCTTCCTCCCGTGGATAAAAGAGAGTATGGATGGGGGACAAGGCTGAAACACTGCTCTAGAGCAGTTCCTCCTGGTGGACATGCTTCCCTTTTTGGTCCCTTACTGTCTCCTACCATGTTCAACCATGACTTCCGAACCAATGAAGACTTTCAAGGAACTAAAATTGGCCCAGGGATCTTTGGCAAAGTAGTAAATAATGTTTCTATTAATTTCACCCTGTATTATCACAGCAACATTTTGCTAATAGACCCCAATTTTTCTCAGGCTAAATATTAGATACAGTGGTGGCTTGGTTCATGAACTTAATGTATTCCATGATTCTGGAAAAGATAACTGTGGTCCTGTTTGTCCCCCGATGCACAGTTCTTAAACAAAAAATTTTGCCCAACACTTATTTTTGAACCAAACTCTTTGCAAACAAAAGCATTCATGGGCCAAGGTACCACTGTATAAAATAGTTAGCAAAGTACCAAGCTAAATTTTCTTTCACAGCTTCCCTTGTGGCCAAGGGACGAAATTAAAAACAATAACATTAAAATAGAAGTTTCTAGAGTTTTTTTGTGAAATATTTTTATATTTGGATTTTACAAAAAAACAAGTGGTAGTGTCCTCCTTTCCCATTTCCTTCTTCCTGCCTCGCACTGGAAATAATGAAGTTATAGCCATCTTTCAATCATATGAAATCTAAAATGAAGGTAAACAGTAGCTCATTAAAGATGGGACAGCAGATATATAGAAAGATCCTAAGATGCTTGATGGTATTGTTGCTCAGCTGAGATCAACAGGCATCAGTCTTTTTCTGGATTTCTTGTTATGTGGGACAACAAAAACAAAATAGAAGGACATTTGCATAAGACTTTGAGATACATTTTCTATTACTTGCAGATACTTGCAGTCTGAACTGATACTGACCATTTCCCCAAGCAGATTCCAGAGGGCCCTTCATGAAGCAGCTAAGGGATAAGGCCATTCCTCCTCTCTGTCCGTCACACTCCAGTCAGCCAGAGCATCCAAACCAACACTGATAGTCACAACAATGAAACATGTTGTGTCCACTTCTCCCTTACCCTGTCATCATACACTGTGGAGTCCATCCTATTTCTTCACTCTTATCGCTCATGCACTCTTTCAATTCCAGCCTCTTTGCCTGTATCAGGCCTAGGATTCACCACATTGACATAATCACAGAGCCATTCCTCTGAGTATGTTTTTTTGTTTGTTTTGTTTTTTGCTTTTGGTACCGGAATCAAACTCAGGACCTTGCACTTGCCAGGCATTCGCTGTGCCACTGAGCTATATCCCTGGCCCTGGCTTCTATTTTTAACCCAAAGGTAAGTTGATGTGCTATATCATCTACTATTTGGGAAAAAATAGAATAAGTAAGAATTGTGTTTTTAACAAAGAGACCATTTATAACAAGTTATTTTGTCACCAACTTCTCCAGTCTTTCAAGCAATCAATTCCCTTTTCAGAAAATTCAATAATTTAGAATTCATAATCTTCAAAACTTGAGTTGTATGGAGTAGAAACAGAGGCTGAATTAAGAGTCCCAATACTAGATCAATAAAGAAATCACATTTGTACCTCATAGGCAAAGCATCTTCAAATCCCAGTGAGCACTTTCTTAACATAATTTAGTAGTATTCTGTGTGAATGACAGTTGGAGAATGTAGGAAAAAAGAAGAGCCACCACTGTATCATACCTAAATAGGCTGCTTTCTGAGACATACAAACTTGAAAAATGTTATGAACCAAAGAAGGTTCCTGGATCCTTACTTTATTTTAATTAGAAATATGAAATAATATCTTTTCTATGAAATAATATCTTTTCTTGAAGAAATCTTGCAACAAATAAATACTTAATGAGTTTTCAGTTTTTCACTTCTGTAAAAGTATAATCTTCTTCTAATTATCTGTATGTTTATTGTGATGTTCCCTATCACTTCATAGTTTCCATATTTTTCCATGTACCAATGAGTCTTATTCTTGTCTGACTGTATCAATTACGATACACTGTTCTGGAAGTGTCAGAAAAACAGAGTAGAGGATTCAAACCATAGCACATTTTGGTGTTTAATTATCAAGAATTCTTGAGGCAGTCCATCCCTGAGTTAGCAACTCAGTGATACCCTCAAGGTTCTGCCATCCCACCCTTCCATTATCAAAGAGTAAATGATGCTGCAGAATGGCTCTCACACCTCCCAGAAAGTCTCCACAAGCAAAAAGACAAAGCATAAAGAATTTTCTGTACGATTCTTGCCTTTTTATCAGGTTGGAAAAAAGATATTTTTTTTGTAGCACACCCAAACAGGCTTCTCCTTGAGGTTCTTAGGCCAGTATTTGATCATGGAAACTACTGGTTGCAGAAGTGGCTGGGACATCTACTACGGCCTTTTCAACCTTTCCATATCAGAAATAGACAATGAGGAAGGGGATGAGGAGATTTATTGAGTTTAGTAAGCCACAAGCTTTTAGAAATTAGCAATTGAGTATTTTTATTATCTGTGTAAGAAATCAAAAATATATTAAATAAAAAAGAAATATATGAAAATAATAGTAGCAGTAAGTATATTCAAGTACCACATTAAAAAAATCACCCATATTTCCTTCCAGTTGTAATGATTTTTTTGTGAATGTCTTTCTTCACTGTTCATAGCCTGTATTCATGAATATTTTTTACTTATTTACAATCTAATTTTGTATTACTTTTCCTTTTAAAATTACTCTATAATCATTTCCCTACTTTCATATATTGGCAGTAATTGTAAATTTTAATGGAAAAATAATTTTTCATTAAGATTTATATATTACAATTTACTTAACCATTTTCCTACTAATGAACCCATTGTTGATTCGCTCTTTTTTTGGCCAAAGTACATTACACTGCAGTATCGTCTTTGGCTTGCAAAATTTTTCTCTTAGTTGATTATTTTAAGTGAGTGAATATTTTTATAACTTATATTGTCATACTCTCATATAACTACAATGACTGTCACAGTTTAAAATCATACTAGGGATATATATACATGTAATCATAATTTTACTGACATAGTGATATAATTCTTTACATGCTTTTTTCTGATTCTATAAAATGTTACATTATATTTTATTTCTATTCTTTTCCTTTTTCTTGATAGGTCTAACCCAGCCTACCCAACCCAGTAGGACTAACCCAGGGTGAATCTTAGAGGACCACAGTAGAGGCAAGATAGTTTCTTGCCCAGAACTATGTGAAAATACAAATAATCATTATCTTTAAAAGATATGCATGAGAGAGATTTTGGCTGGGTTTTACTTTCTTCCTTTTTTTTCTTTTTATAAAATGAACATAGATTACTTTGATAATGAGTGTAAGACAACTACGATAAACTTTTTCTTTTAACAAACTGAAATTTTATAGCACTAGCATAGTTGTGTAAGCTAAAGAAGAGAGTTCATGCCTGTAGTTCTAGCTACTTGGAAAGCTCAGACGGGAGAAACACAAGGAGTAGGAGGAAGAAAGAAAGAAAAGAAAAGAAAAGAAAGAAAGAAAAAAAGAAAGAAAGAAAGAAAGAAAGAAAGAAAGAAAGAAAGAAAGAAAGAAAGAAAGAAAGAAAGAATATAGGGGGAGAGAGAGGGAAGGAGCAAAAGAGGGAGGCAGGGAAAGAAAAGAGACTTCAAACAAGTCATCAGAACATGAGAATCTGAGGCAGGAATCAGAGCTGGATATAAGCCAAGGTTCATGGCGAGCAAGGTTCAGAGCAAGTACCAGCATGTCCACTGAGCAGGTTTAGGGATCCTGTGTGATTCTGAAGCAAGGCAGGAGACAGGTCAGGCCATTGAAAGGCATAGGAGAGAAGAGATTGTTTCTTTGATTGTGTCAAGGTATTTTCTTACTGTTATTATTAATCTTGGGTAAATAATTATTCTAAAATATGTCTTTATAATTATAATATTGATTTAGTCATTCGTTCCACAAATATTTACTGAGCACCTCTTATGTGTTAAGCATTATTGTAAGCCCAGGGTACAGCATGAGACAAAAAAAAAAAAACAAGTTCCTAACCAGAGAGGAATGTTTACTGTTCCAAAGAAATAGAAAGAATGGTAAATCCATGTGGATAATGTCTGGGAGTAGAAGCAGAATCTCACAAGTGGTAGGTTACAGAAGACTTTCTGATGAGGTATCATGAAGTGAAAAAGTGAGACATAAAATATCTGGTGTCCTACACTGAGAGAGGATAAATGAAGAGGTCCCAAGACCAGAGCACACTGGATGTATTGAAAAAAGAACAAGTCTTGGGCAGCTAGAGTGGGTAAGTGAGGGAAAGATTGGTAAAGACATGATTAGAGAAAAACTGGAAGCTAATTCCCATAGACTTCCACAAGGACTTGAGACTATATTCTCACTATGAGGCAGAATAGAGTTTGCAGAGCCTTATAGTTTAAAAGAACCACAAGTTGCTGCCTGAAGAATAAATTTGGAGATGGGATGTTGTGTTGCAAGCAAGGGAGAAAGCTAAGAGACCAATTGGACTTTACTGCAACAGTCCAAATGAGAGATGCTAGGAGTTTGGACTAAGGTGGAAGTGATAGAACTAGTGACAGAGGTCAGATTCTGAATCATTTTTCCAGAGATGAGAGAATTTGCTGACAGATTAAATGTAGCATAGAAGAAAAAAAGAAGAATCTAGGGTGCCTCCTTGGGTTTTGGCCTGAGCAGCTAGGTGATTGACTGACTGGTACTGCCTTTTTACTACTTTTTACAACACAGAGCAGGGGGAGGGGTTTGTTCTGGATGTACATACAGAGCTTCATGCACTCCTAGGTGGGGCTTTTTGGAATTGGCTGGATCTAGAGTGTGTGATGCTGATATTAAAAGGTGTGTAGTACTTAACTAGTTCATTTATTGAAGTTAGCATAGTTCTGGGTGTAGCTGAATGGACTTACTGAAGACAGAAACCCCACCAAGGGTGTGGGTGGTACCACCCAAAAGGTTTGTAGCCTGGACAGATGGAAGAAAGATTTGCTTGATGTTTCACTGTCTCCTGCCTGCCCTGCCATGGACTGTTTCTCTTTGCCAATGCCACTTTGCTTTGGAGTCAACCAACAATGGACTGAAACCCCTACAAACTGAAACAAATCTTTCTTCCTTTAATTTGTGTCAGGTATTTTGTCTCAGCAATGAAAAAAGTAACTAAGATAGGGAGGAATAGGTTTGGAGAAAAAAATTAAAAGTTTAGTTTTCAAGTTTGAGACGAGAGATCCAAGTGAAGATGATAAGTTGGCAGTTGAATATATTTGTCTGGAATTCAGAGCAGATATCTGGATTAGAGATTTAATTTTAGAATCAGCAACATATAAAACCATTAGCCTGGGTGAAATCGGCAAGGGAATGGTGCAGATGGAGAAGAAACTCTTCAGCAAGTGGAAGCCTGGAAGATGAAAGAGGGTCCAGCAAAAGGCACTAAGAAGCAGTAGCCAGAGAGAAAAGAAGAGAATCAGGTGAGCCCTGTGAGGAAATTGTTTCAATTAAACATGTGAAAGACTGCCAAGAAGTCTAGTAGGATGAAGACAAGAATTGATCTGTAATTGTGCTCTGGAACTCATAAACTTCCAAATGCCACACATGTATAAAAAGTCATGTAATCACAGTCATCTCCCCCTGGATTATCCCATGATGACACTGACAAACTTTAGACCTGTTTTTATGTAAGTAAAGACCAGTTAGCTGGTACCCAGAAGTTCCACAATTTGCTCTCATTCCTTATTTGTGATATAGGCTAGCTATCATACTTGGGAATTCCTGGGTTTATTTTGAGGGATAAATGACGATAAATGCAATTGTGAGATACAGGGCCTAGAGCAGTATAGTCACTCAATGATGTTGGTGTTCGCTTTTATCATAACTTCAATGAGTCTTGTGTCTTTTTTAGCTCTCATTTCAAGTTGTTGCTTAGCAGTTTTCCAAAGATAATTCTAAATCTTTTAGAAATGATTGAAAGTAATCAAAATATCTTAGACCTGAAAAGACTATAAAAATTACTCCATTTTCTTTAGCTGGCAGATAAAAAACAGAGATCCAGTGAGATTAAGTGAACTCTCAAGGTCATTCACTAAATTGGCAGCAAGAATCAGACCAGAGAATGGGCCTCCCATTGTAGAGTCCTTTCAAATCAGTTACAGTAAAGCTCATGATTAGAGGACTGAGCATTCCATGTCAGGGGATCTTTTTCACATAACTGAAGCTTGTTACTTTTAACTACCACAACTTAATACCAATCATTGTCACTTTTGATTAAAATGTTGCGCTATTTTTTGTTAAAACATTTCTGCATAATGGAATTATTTTAATCTCGAGAACTTGCAATCCTTAAAGTCAGCTTTTCATGTTATCTTATTTCTCTACCAGTTGCTTTAAACTTTGAGCATTTCTTTTGACTTGTAAACCAAATAGCAACTTCATTTAATAGTGTTACAATATTGTCAAATTCATCACTTGGTATTTTCTGGAAATCTAAGAAGTTAAGAACAGCAACAAGTTCATGATTCTGAGTCTAAGAGCATCAGTAATTGCTGAGTGTGGTGATGCATGCCTATAATCTCAGCTACTCAGGAGGCTGAGGTATGAGGGTCACAAATTTGTAGCCAGCCTGGAAAATTTAGTAAGAACCTGTGTCCAAAAGAAAAAAGAGTTGAAATATAGTTCATCGCACCCCAGGATTAATCTCCAGTACCAAAAAATATAAAAGAGCATCTATGATTAAAAGTATACTTTTATTTATATTATATATTCATTTAGATATAAAGATATTATGAAGATTTCAGTGCACAATACAGATCTGCAACTCACAGAAAAATTTATCTTATATGAGTCAGTGTTGTCTTTCCTTCAGCTCTTCAGAGTCTATACAGAGCTCATGTATATTTAGTTCCTGAAATAATTTGTATTGTATAACACCTTTTATAAAGAAATTCTGAACATTGCTTCATTAAACTCCCAAATACTCCTATGAGAGATGAGAAACCAGACATCATATTCCTCTTTAAAAAAAGAAAAAGAAAAACACCCCCAAATGTTAAACATGCCCAGAGGACCTATATGAACAAAAATAAAGTTCCTTTCTCCCCGCCCCCCTCACCAGGCGGTCTTTGAGTCTCATTCAGGAGTCTGAATTTAGCCCTCTGTATTTTCAGCTGTTCCAGGAATAGACCCTGCCAGAAAACAAAGCCCACTGATTCCTGGTACTTACAAATCCACCCTCGACTTTTCCCATCATAATGACCACAAGCTTAGCCTCTGCCTGCTTCTAAGGTCACGTGGTCTGTGTTACTACAACTGTGAATCCATCACATTTCACTCTGTGGTAGCTCTTAATAAATTACCAGTCACATTCTATCCAATCTTGTTAGAGTAACTGAGCTGTGCATTTCTAGAGAATGAAATAGCAAGAAACAGATCAGCAAAAGATTCTATCTTTCTTATAGCATCAGTACAGATGTGAAATTGCCAAGGCAAGTATGCACGTAAGAGAAACATGTATGTAATGCATTTTAAAACATTAAAATATTAGGAGGTAATTCTATAATATGCACAGACATTTTAGATTACAAATAATTAGCTTAAAAGGAACCATTTTTCAGAAATCACTTGTGCAAAGCTCTATATTACAGCAGAATAAGATCTTGAAAAATGTACGCCACCAGGTAATGACCAAAGGGCTTCAATTTTTGAAAATTAATTCTCTAAATGATGTTATAACTACTCTTTAATAAATGTAAAGAAGAAAAAAAGATTCTATGTTTCTTTATTTAGATTTCGATGCCTGTGAGTGGTGAGAAATATTGTTGGATGGGCCCGGGGATATAGCTCAGCAGCATAAGCACCTGCCTCACAAGTGCATGGTCGTGAGTTCAGTCACCAGTACCAAAAAAAGAAAAAAGAAAAGTAAAAGAAATATTGTTGGATGCTGTGTATATGGAATGTCCTAGAGGAATAACTGGCACTTGGATAATTCCACAGTGTTTGGGAAAATTAAAGGAAGTCATATATGTAAAGTACTTAGAAAGGGTCTTGTTCAAAGATAATGTTTATTAAATGCTAATAGTTGTTATTATTAGTATTAGTAGGTTAACTGGTGAAATTTGAGAAGTGCTAATAGTCATAGTTGTGGTCACCATTTTTAAAATCTTATGATAAGTTTACAAGGTGATTATTGCTTCCCTCACTCTACAGAGAGAATGTAGCAGACTTGGGATGCAACAAAGATTTTTCTGATTTTACCAGCCTTGTTCATTCATTCATTGATTCATTCATTCACTAAATATGTACCAAATCCCAACACACTAGGAACTGAATTAAGCAAAGAGAAAAACAAGACAGACCTGGTCCTTGCCTTAATTTGATTCAGAGTTTAGAGAGGGAGGGTCAGACAGATAAAATTCAAATGTCATGATAACCCAAAGCCAGCTCCCATTCTTACTCTGCCACCTTGAATTCAACCCTGTTTTAAAAATCTGCTTTGATGTTAAAAGATGTGGTTCACTGGTAGAGCACTTGCCTAGCATGTGCAAGACCCTGGGTTCCTTCCCCAGCACCACAATGAATAATTCTATCTACCATCCTAGGTGGGTAAGAAAAAAGATATTTTACTGAAGTAGGCATAGGGGAAATACTGAAGATACAGAGTTTACACCTCACAACACATGGAATTCCTCTTCCGGCAAACATGTTTGTCTTCCCTACCACCTCAGCCCTTAACTTGCTCACCCAGTCCTGCTCTATGCTTAGTCTCTCAGTCCAGTAGAGACCCCTGGCCCAGGATCTTTCCTGTAGGTCGCTCAATCACTCTAGGACTGGAGTGTGGCTCAGTGGTAGAGCACTTACCTGGCACACTCAAGACCCTGAATGCCATCCCTAGCAACACACACACACACACACACACACACACGCACATGCACATGCTCCTCCTATTCCTGAGATACCCCACCTTAGAAGATGGTCAGGGGATTATAAGTAAATTACTTACCTTCTAGTCCCATAAATCATCGGCCATTTCTATTGTGGTTTGATCCAATGTCACAGAAGCACAAAGGAAGGACTTCAAACCTGAACTTGGGGCAACAGTGCAGGTGTCCAGGAATAAAGTGACATCTAAAGCAAGATGGGTATGATGGTTGCCTTCTTACAGTCATTGTTCAACTCTAAGCAACTCTCCTAATCTTGTGGTAGAGGTGGGAGTGAGGAATAATTTTAGGTTGCACATAAAGCCCATGTGTTTAGGGAGAAATAATTCCATTCCCTCTAGCCCAAGCCTAAGCTAAATAGTACCATTTCATGACTCCAGTCATAGTTACTATATCAGGGGTGACCAAAAACCTAAGCTGAGCTGATGAGACTGAAAAAGATTTTGTAGAATGGAAGAGACGATAGGGATCAGGGATGGTCTGGGAAAGAAATGCTTTTAATCAACCATCTAATCACCATAAGGACTACCAGCCTCAGCAGGAAAGTAATATTACCCACAGAGTGAAGAACTAAAGAGAAACAGAGCCCTTATGACCTGGGGTAGAGCTCACAAATCAATCTTAGCCCTGTGAGCATTTCTTACTAAGGCAGAGCAGCCTCAGTTGTCTGTTACATGAAATCCAACCCAACCTAACAAACACAGAAGATGAGATCTGATCAATAAGTACCCAGTAATCCCGAGGAGATAGGCGAGTATTAGATTCACAGCTTATAGAAGTTCTTTTAAATGAAGCTGTTTGATTTTTTTATTTTTTCCTTCAGTCTTTTGATCTTTCCTTTTGCAAAAGATTTATCTCCTTGTTTCCTATTATCTTTTATTTTACTTTTTAGTTTACTTATATTTGGGTTTCTCATATAAGAGAAATCGTGCAGCATTTAAGTTCATGTTTCTAATTTATTTCGCTTAACATTATGGTCTCAGGGTATATCTATTTTCTTACAGATGACCTGTTTATTCTTCTTTACGTCAGAATAGTACTCCATTGTGTATAAATGCTACATTTTCTTTATGTATTCATCTGTTGACAGATATATAGGCCATTTCAAACATTTAGCTATTATGAGTTGTTTTGTTATAAATACGGATATGCATGTATCACTGTAATATGATATCTTTGATTCTTTGGGGAAGATACCTATAAATGAGAATAGCTGAGTCGAATAGAATTTCTAGTTTAAGTTTTTTTGAGGAAATTCCATGCAGATTTCCATAGTGGTTGTACTAGTTTACACTCCCGCAAACAATGTAGAAAAGTTTCTTTTTTCCTACAGCCTTGCCAGTATTTGTTACTATTTGATTTCTTGATGATAGCCCTTCTTTCTGGAGTAAGATGGAATCTCAGTGTTGTTTTAATTTGCATTTCTCTAATAGCCAGAGATGTTGAACATTTTTTCATTTATGTAGTGGTCATTTGTACTTCTAAGAAGTGCATATTCAGTTCAGTTGCCCATTGTTTTAACTGGGTCTTTCATTTGGGGGGGGTGCCTAATTTTTTTTTTTTTAGTTCTTTACATATTCTAGGTATTAGTCCTCTGTCCAAGGAATAGCTGACAAAATTTTGTCTCTTCATTCTGTTAGTTGTTTCCTTTACTGTGTACATTTTAAATTTGATACAATCCAATCTGTTGATTTTTGTTTGTTTTGTTTTTTTGGTACTCAAAATTGAACTCAGGACCCTGCACTTGTGAGGCAGGTGCTTATGCCGCTGAGCTATATCCCTGGCCCTTAATCTGTCAATTCTTGTTATTTCTTGCACAACTGAGGTTCTGTTCAGAAAGTCCTTGCCTACACCTATGTCTTCAAGAGTTTTACCTATTTTATTTACCAGCAGATTAAGTATTTCTGTTTTAACATTTAGAACTTTGATCCATTGTGATTTTAGTTTAGTACATGGCAGGAGATACGGGGATAGATTCAGTCTCCTACATATGGATAGTCATTTTTCTCAGCACCATTTGTTAAAGAGGCTATCTTTCCTCCAGCATATATTGTTAGTCCCTTTGTCAAAGATCAGATGGCTGAATGTGCCTGGGATTGTTTCTGCATCCTCTACTCTGTCCCATTGGTCCATATGTCTGTTTTTGTGCTAGCCCAATGCTATTTTTATCCCTGTAGCTTTGTAAAATAACGAAGTCTGCAATTGTGATGTTTCCTGCTTTGTTCTTGTTGTCCATGATTGCTTTTACTATTCTGGGTCTCTTGGCTCTTCTGGTTTCATGTGAATTTTAGGATTGTTTTCTTTAGTTCTGTGAGGAATGCAATTGGTATTTTGATTAGGTTTGCATTAAATCTGTATATCAGTTTTGGAAGTATGGACATTTTGACAATATTGGCTCTGCCTAATTAGGAATAGGGAATATCTTTCCATTTTCTGATATCCTTCTAAACCTCTTTTTTCAGAGTACTGTAGTTTTGTTGTAGAGGTCTTTCACTTTCTTGGTTAGGTTAATTTGTAAGTATTTAATTTTCTTGATGCTATTGTGAATGGTATTGTTTTCCTAATTTCTGTCTCAGTGAGTTCATTATTGGTGTACAGGAAAGCTATTTATTTGTGTGTGTTGATTTTGTATCCTGCTACTCTACTGAATTTGATTATTAATTCTAGGAGTCTTTTGGTGGAATTTTTGGGGCCTTCTATGTAGTGTGTCACCCACAGAGAATGATAATCTGACTTCTTCCTTTCATATGCATACCTCTTTTATTTTTTTCTCTTGCCTGATTGCCCTGGCTAATGTTTTATGGACTATATTGAATAGTACTGGTGATAGTGGACTTCCTTGCCTTGTTCCTGATTTTACAGGAAAAGTTCTCAGCTTTTCTCCATCTAGTATGATATTGGTGGTAAGTTTGGCACAAGTGACTTTTAATAGTTTAAAGAGAGTGGCTTATAGTCCTCTTTTTTGGTTAGATCCTTATCTGATTGTGGATTCAGGTAATGATAGCTTCCAGGAATGACTTTGGGACTACTCCTTCCCTTTCAATTTCATTAAAGAGTTTGAAGTGTATTGGCATTAGAGCTTCCCTGAAGTTCTTATAGAATTTAGCAATGAATAATAAGTCTTCAGTTTTTTTGTTTTGTTTTTTATTTTTTTGTTATCGTTGTTTGTTTGTTTCTTTTGGTACTGGCAACCGAACTCAGGACCTTGCATTTGCCAGGTAGGCACTTATACCATTGAGCTATATTCCCAACCCTTCAGCTTTTCTTAGTTGCTATGATTTTTCTTACTGCTTTAATATCATTGCCTGTGATTGAATTATTCAGGGTTTTTATATCTCCTTGCTTTAGCTTTGGTAATTCATATACATCTAAAAAAAATCTATTTTTCTGAATTCTCAAATTTTTTTGGAGTACTGGTTTTTGACATAGTTACTAATAATCTTCTGGGTTCTAATTGCACTGATTTGGGTCTTTTCTTTCTTTTTTGGTAAAAATTGGCTAAGGGTTTGTCTATTTTGTTTATTCTTTCAAAGAACTAGCTATTCAAGTCATTGGATCTTTGTATTATTTTAGTCTCCATTTCATTGCTTTCTGCTCTGATATTTACAATTTTCTTCCTTGTACTAGCTTTGGATTTGGATTGTTCTTATTTCTCTAGAACTTTGAGGTGCATCATTAGGATGTTTATTTAGACTTGCTCTGTTTTTACAATGTGAGCATTCATAGCTATAAATTCCCCTCTTAGGACTACTTTTATTATTTCCTATGAGTTCTGGTACTATTGTTTGATTCTAGGAACTAATTTCTTCTTAATGTCTTCTGTGACCCATTGATTATTCAAGAGTGTATTGTTTAATTTTCATGTGTTTGAATAATTTTTGTGATTTCTTCTGTCACTGATTTCTAGTTTCAATGCACTGTGATCTGATAATATGCATAGAATCAATTCTATTTGTTTGCATTTACTGGAGCATGTTTTATGGGCTAGCGTTTGGTCTATTTTGGAGAAAGTTCCCTGTGCTGTTGAAAATGTTATTCTCTGATTGTTGGGTAGAACACTCCGTAAATACCTATCAAGTCTGTTTGTCTCAACTATGATTTTTTTTCTTGATTTATTGTCTAGTTGATCTGTCTATGACAGTGGAGTACTGAGGTTCCCCACTATAATTGTGTTTGTGCTTATCTGGCCTTTTATGTTCAGTTAGGTGAACATAAAGTTGGGTGCTCCGTTATTTGGTGCATTGTTATCTCTTCTTGTTCCCTTAATCAATATGTAGTGACCCTCTTTGACTCTTCTGATTAGCTTTGGCTTGAAGTCCACTTTGTCTGAAAATAGGATAGCTACTCCTACTCATTTTCAGATTCCTGTTGCATGAAATATCGTTTTCTACCCTTTGACTTTTAATCTATGAACTTCATTTTAGGTAAAATGTGTTTCTCATATACTGTAATAGAAAATGTCCCCCCAGTAGCCTGCCCATTAATTGCAGAATGGATAAGAAAGATGTGGTATTTTATGTGGTGGAAACCTACTCAGCTATAAAGGAAGATAACCTCAAGGCTCTTGTAGGTAGATAGAGGCAACTGGTAATAGTGCTCATGGATGTAATGGACCAGAGTCACAAGGGTGAATTTTGTGTTGTCTCCATAGCATAACAAACTAAAGGTGTTAGTGGGATCCAAAATGCACAATACATATTGGGAAA
>RJWT010014393.1:0-21171 GCA_004365215.1 Cuniculus paca | reverse complement strand
CAGTGAGTTCAAGATCAGCTTGAAATGGATAGCAAAACCCTGTCACAAAAAAGCCAAAAAATAAAAAATAAAAATAAAAATAAAAATAAAAATAATCTATCCTGAATAGTTTTCCATTAGCCAATAGTTTTCCATTTTACTAATTGCATCTCCCTGGTGGCATTTAATATTACTGTATTCCTTTTTCTCCTGTATTTCTTATAAACTGAAAATTAGTTCTAGATTCTACACCAGAATTGACAAACTTAAGACCTGTGGCCAGCCCCCTGTGTTTGTTAATAAGCTTTTATTGAAATATAACTATGGGGCAGCCCACTCGGGACCCCTTCTGTCTCTCTCTCAGACAGAAGCTTTCTTTTTCTCAGTAAATATAACCTGCTCATAAAAAAAGAGAAAAGAAATATAACTATGACTATTCATAGTAAATCTTTTAACACATTAGTGATTATTTAATATGCATACACAGTGAGTGTTTATCTGGTGATTGGGGACTTCATAGTTGAAAAATGGGGGCCTTAATATTTAATGGTCATGGATATGGGTTGAATTGTGTCCCTCATGAAAATTTATTCTTGAAGTCCTAACTCCCAATATCAGAGAACATGGGCCTTATTGGGAAATAAGACCATAGCTAAGTGAGGATACAGCTACCCTGGAGTAGGGGGAACTGCTATTCACTCTGTAGTTGCTTTTAAACTACAGAAGCAGAGTTTGGTCATTTAAGCAGAGACATCTGGACCACAATACATGAAAAAATACATTTCACAAGAGAAAGGGTAACCTGTTTTCCTAGCCTAAAACCAGCAGACAATATTGTGTCATGGACTTTGGTGCCAGAGGTCTCAGTTTCAGCACACAGTTGAGCAATAGTTGACCAGCTCCTTTGAATTCTGAACTCCAAAAGATTCCTACCTCCTTCATAAGAATGGGCTCATTGAGTTTTTCAGGGAACTTTCCTGATAGCAAGTCTTTGCCAAGTCCCCCAGATTGATTTACCAACTTCCTTGCTTTCAATCCCTCCTGAAAGGCTTTGAGTTCTATAGAGAAACAGCTCTCTACACCACCTAGTTTTTTATGCTGCAGAGAGATGTAGTCTCTGAAACCAAAAAAGATTCTCTCTTGTCCTGTCCTCAAGGGCAGGAACTGATTGCTCCCCTATGCTTACATAACTGAGGCAATTGCTCCAATTACTTTAATATTCAAAGGCAAATGCAAGGACATTGGCTGCTTTTAACCAAAACACATATAGTCTGTGAGAAAATCTCACCTAAGATCATCAAAAGCTCCTTATTCTTATACATTATGTAATCTGTACAGTCTAGAACATGCAAGAGACTGCTGTTAGAAAAGTAAACACATACTGGTAGCTCAGGTTTATGAACCTCTTGAAGAGTGGATATTATTCTACTCTCACTGTACTGCTGTTTGATAGAAGAGTCTCTGTTCAAGGATTTTCAGATTATAAGCAACTCAGTTCTCTTTTTCCAGGTCTGTATTTAGTTTTGTTGCAGAAAAACTAATATCAAACCAAAATGGAAGACTCTTGGCACCAAGGAGTCTAGAAGGCAACATTTATTCATCTAACATGGGTGGGATAGTGGGAATCAGTTCCAAATCATCAGCCATAAGTCAGCTTAGAGTGCAGTTTAAATATAATTTGCAAGCAGGAAGTGCAAGGCTGGTGGCAGGTTATCACATGATCGGTTACTTGATTTAAGGTGCATATTGTCAGGCAAGCTAGTTCTAAATAGATTTACTTAAAAGGAATTGTTTACCATAATGTAGGAACATCCTGGGAGTGAGGGGAAGGGGCTTGAGTGGAGCAAGTAAAGTTCTGTCCTTGACTGGGCCACTCTGTTCCAAACATGAAGTTCTTGAAGCAAGTTGGAAACAACATATAGTCTAACTAAGGAAGAACACAAGCTGGACACAGTCAGTTTGACCTAGTGCATTATCAGAGAGAAGCAGCTGGATGCAGGCAGTCAAGGCTGACTGAATTTAGCAGGCTAACTATGTGACAAGCAGCAGAATAGTCAGAGGCCACTAATTGATTTTTCACTTTGCTATCAAAAATCTATAAATTTGCCATTCTACAATTGTGTCCTTCCTATATGATCCATAAACAGAGTTTCCAGGTAAAGATTATGTGAAATGAGGCAAGATGGTGGAATCACCCTTTCCACCAAGTCTGACAAAAGGAATGAAGGTTAGTGCGTAAGGAGCTGAACATGACAAGTTGGATGATGATACCACCCATTGCTCAGCATTGACCAAGGACTCATTCAGCTTCCTCAGGCTGCTATGACAACACACAACACACAAGTGACTTGGACAACAAAAACTTCTCATCTTATAGGGTTATAGGTTATAGAAGCTAGAAATCTGATAGCAAGTTGTCAGCATGTGTCATGGTTGGTCCGTTGTAAGCACTGTAGAAGAATCTCCTATGTGCCTCTCTCTCAGCTTCTAAGGTTTTTCTGGCAATCTTTGTAATTCTTTATGGGAGCATTGTTCCCATCTCTGTCTTCTCTGCATGGTATTCTGCCTCTGTGTGCCTATATCCAAGTTTCATAGGGATACCTGCTATATAGAATTGGCAGTCCATACTACTCTGGTGTAGCTTTGTCCTCACTTGGCTATGATCTTATTTCTAAATAAGATCCAAGCCAATTGTGATGGAGCACCCCTGTAATCTCAGCACTCAGGAGGATGAGGCAGGAGGGTTGCTGCGAGTTTGAGGCCAGTCTAGCTACATAGTGAGTTCAAGGCCAGGCTGGGCTACATACTGAGACTCTGTCTCAAAAAACAAACAAAAGTAATAATAATAAAATAAAGTCTATATTCTCAGGTATTGGGGGTTAGGACTCAAAAAATAAATTTTCCTGAGGAACACAGTTCAACCCATACCAATGACCATTAAGTGTTAAAGTCTCCATTTTTCAACTGGAGTCCCTGAACACCAGATAAATACTCTGTGTATGTATGTTAAATAATCACTGCATCAGCAAATACTGACTTGGAGAGGGAAAGTAGTTTTCAGAAGGTTATCTGGCAACACTGCCAAAAGAGTTTGAGTGTCACACCCTGACCAGTCAAGATCCAGAACCCATGCCATGACCTGCTTGCCAGTTAACAGCAGCTAGATATGTTTATAGGCACAAGACTTCAGATGAGCTTTAGATGACCCAGTTCTTTTACCACTGCTCTCCATGGTGGAATTTTTCTACCATGAGCTGAGACTTGCTACCATTAGCTGTCAGGAGATATTCAAAAAGGACACTTAGAGTGGAATGTTTTATTAGCAAGTATTTACCTCAATGTCATTATCCCCCAGAATACAGCTTGAATATTCAGAGGCGGAAACAAGCCACAAGCTAATGTGACCCCTGAACCGTTAGGATATTTGCCCCATTATTTTGTAAATTCAAAAACCAAAGTAAGACATAACATCTAGCTAAGCATTTTCATGTTGAAGATGAATTAAGGAAAAGGTATCTGTATAAGAGGTACCTTTTTCAGTAATACTCACTACTTGAATAAACTACTTTTGTTGTAAAAAATAAAGGTTTTTCATTTAAAAGAAGCATTTGATTTTATATATTTTTTCTATTTCATTTTAAAGAGGATAAAACCAAGGAAAATAAAACAATAAAACCAATCAAAACAAACCAGTGTAAGTGATACAGGAATTCCAAACATGAAATCAACAATAGTTACCATATTGCCTCTTGTTGTCCTCAAAATAGCTGCAGATACCTTCGGACATAGTAAAAATCAAACAGAACAGAATAGAAGAGAATAGAAGAGAATAGAATAGAAACAATAAAAGCAAAATGAATGCAGTAAAGGACTTCAAAACAAGACAACAGTAAAACCAAAATAGCTACCATAATATATCTTGCTATCTTTGAAATAATAGCTGCACTGCCATAATCAAACAAAACAAAAGGGAATAAAATTCAACCTAACAAAACAATGAAAACGATATAGGACTTAAAAACAAGACACTAGGGAATCAACCATGGCTACCACCCTCAGAAGGAGATCCCCGCTAGATGCCACATTGCATACTGCTATCCTCTGAACAGATGATCAGACCACTGGCCCTAGACCTGCAAGGTCAGTGAAACACCAAAGCACCACAGGCATTCAATTGCATTTCACCCCTATAGCTATCATCACAGCCTGTGTTTCTCTGGATCAGCAGGTCGCTTACAGGCTGGGGGGGTGGGGGCGGGATTGGTACTTCTTAGTTGCCAGCCTGCGAGCCAGGAGGAGCTATGGTCTAGCTGTCCCCACTCCGGTGGTGGCCTGCACATGACGCTGGTTCCTAGGTGGAACTTTCTTCCTCGTGGGGCTTGTTGTCTCTTCCAACAGTCCTTGAATGGCTCTGACTCATGGGGACAGTGCATTTGATTTTAAACACTGAGGCAATTAAGTTTTATGAAGGTAATTAAAATAACTCATAATCTTACTAACTGAAGAGGATCGCTGAAGATATTTTGATAAATTTGGTTCAGATTCTGTTTCTGTATCTCATTTTTTTTTCAAAATTCAACTTATATAGAGAACAGTATCTTAGAATCTAATTTTTAAATTTTTTCCGTTAAACATTTTCCAATATGACCTAATAATTATTTTGATTATATGGTATGTAATATATGGTTAACAATAATTTATTTAATTAATCTCCATTGTTTGACATTTAGTGAATCTAAAATTTGGTTTAAAAATTTTTGAAATACAAAGGCTTTCCTAAATTTATTGTATTTTGATTACTTCTCAAAAAAGTAGTAAGTACTCTTGCATCAGATTTAAGTATTTTTAAAAATAATTATTATACAGTTTTATTTGAATCAACCTCATAAATATTCAGTGGGAAAAACTTCTTTACTTTTTTAAACTATATCTTGTATTGTAATTATTAACACATATTAATTGTACAAATTATTGAGATGCACTGTGGAATTTCCATACATGCATACACTGTGCATTAGAGAAGGATATGTGTGTGTATAAATCTTCAAGTTTAGTAAGAAACAATTTATCTATGTGTCCCTAGTACAGAGCTAGCCCTAGGAAAATTAAGGTTAATGCTCAAAATTACTTTCTGTAGAAATAATATAATAGTTTTTCTAAATTTACTTGTATGTTTAATTATCTTAAAAACATAAAATTCAAACTGGAATACGTGGCACTTAGCTGACTAAATGGGAAGGGTTCCTGGAAGTCTTCATGTGGAGAAGTGAGTTTTTAAGACATGCAGATAAAGCTCCTACTTCCCCCTCCAAATCTATGACAAGCTCGGTTATGAGAAATGCCAGTATTTTACATATCACTAGAGAAAGCAGGCCCAGCCTTTTTAGCAGTGATATGCAATCTGTTGTAAGAAGGTGGGAAATATATGTTAGACTTGACCAAATAAATGGCCCTACAAACTGAAACCCTGAATATTAGGAAGAAAAAGAAGATTGACCTGAATTATGTGTTCTTTCACCATTCGTTGAGTTGGTTCAGGGACTCACTAGCTGGCAGTAGCCTGTTTATCACTTATCTCTTTTGCAGGTGTTGGGAGGAGCTCAGGCAGGCCCAGCAGCAGCTCCTGGAAGGGATCTCTGAGCTGGATATCAAGACAGGGGGAGTCCCCTCACAGCTGCTGGTGCACGGGGCACTGGCGTTCCCTGTTGGACTCGATTCTTCCCTCTCTTGCTTCTTAGCAGCTGCCCACTATGGCCGTGGCCGAGTGGTCCTGGCTGCTCATGAAGCAATGCTTTGTGCTCCTAAGTTGGGACGCTTTTTGTTCAATGCTATCCGCTGGCTAACCAGAGGTCAGACAAGGAAAGTTGGGGTGAACAAAAGTCTGAAAAATCTGCATCCACTACTCTTGGAGCATGGCCTGAGATGCAGCCTGGTATCTCATCTGACTGGTGACTTGAATGTGTACTGCTGCACAGCGTACAGTGCCAAGGAGGCCAAAGAACTACATGAGTTTGTGGCCGAGGGTGGGGGCTTGCTGATTGGTGGTCAGGCCTGGTGGTGGGCTTCCCAGAACCCAGGCCTCTCTGCTTTGGCTGGTTTTCCTGGTAATATCATCCTCAACTGCTTTGGCCTCAGCATCCTGCCTCGGACCATCAACCCAGGCTGTTTTCCTGTTCCTACTCCTGAGATGAGGAGCTACCACTTCCGCAAGGCAATGTCTGATTTCCAGGCTATGTTGAACCATGGGGATGGGAATGTGGAAAAGAACTGTCTGGCAAAGCTGAGAGTAGATGGGGCAGCCTTCCTACAGATCCCTGCAGAGGAAGTCCCTGCTTATATATCCTTGCACCGGTTCCTGAGGAAGATGCTGCGACAGTCAGGTCTCCCAGCTGTGAGCCGGGAAAACCCAGTGGCCAGTGATTCCTGTGAGGCCACAGTGCTCTCCCTGGCCACAGAGCTGGTACATTCTGGAACTGACTGCTCTCAGCTGGGCCATGGCCTTGGCACTTGGACCTGTTCCTCTGGGCTGTATCCCTCTGAAGACCCTATCACTGTGGAGATTGATGGGACCAACCCAGGTATGGAAGGAGCAGAAAGTACGCTGAATATCATAGGTGCAGGAAAGGTGGGATTGGCCTGTTTTGCAGGATCTTGCAGGTGCTGAGCCTCAGAAAGACTGGCTCAAGTGTTTTCAAGAAGATGGGGGTGGGGTTCTGCTTACGGCTTAGGAAGGGTGAGTCCAAGAAGCATAGATGAATGGGGTGAAACAGGGAGAAGCTGTTCCGGTGGAAGGGACTAGGCGGTTCCATGGGCTGAAGTCAAGTGAGAGCAGAAAACTTAGCTTTCTCTATGATTCATCAGGCAACAGTGATTCCTGGGTAAGCACTGGGCTCTACCTCCTAGAAGGACAAAATGTCGAAGTCTGCCTGTCAGAAGCTGCTGCCTCTGCTGGCCTAAAGGTAAGGCCAAACTCAGCCAATGTCTTCCCCAAACACAGAGTTACCTCCTTCTCATCCATTGTCTCAATCCAGCTCCCAGCAGTGCTACCAGGAGTGCAGGGAGGGATTATGCTGCCCAACTGAGATTCTACAGTTGAAGGACCTAAATGTCATAGAGCCTGGGTGACTGAAAGTCCCAGCTACTCATGTCAGACCCAAAGTGCATGATCATGAGCTTTCTGATTCCCACTTGTGGTGATTTTATCTACTGACAGAAATGAGGATGAGCAGCACTATTAGATGTCAGTTCTTCCCCATTTCCCCAATAGGCTTCTGGATTCTACTTCTTTGCCCTGACCCTGAGGAGTGTTTTAATCCTATCTCCCACAAAAATATGCCCTACATATAGAATTTAAATTCTTCTGCCTTTTTAACTCTTTGAGTAGTTTCCACTATAATTAAGGTCCCTCTGTGTCATCGTTTTCTCTAGAGCTCACTTACATCAAATGTAAGAAAGGCAACCCCAATTCCAGGCAAATCAGGAAGGGAATCTATCCTCTGCCCCTCAGGCCAGATTTTGCTGCCACAGGACAGGCTCCCTGTGTTCTCACAAGGTGGTCTAGGATTCCCTGCTCATTCCCAGCACTGGGACTGCCACACTGTTCAGGTCTCATGTAACAACCCAGGATTCTACCTAGAAAAAACCCACCATAAGTCCCTCCTGAGTCTGAGCCTTGGGTTATTCCTGGTATCTCATCAACTCATGTCTGATGGAGACTCATTTGGAGCTGTTTGAATCCCCCCTTCAAAAAAGTTCTTATAGATGGCATGTACTTTCAGTCCATGTGACTTTGGAGTGCTACAGTTTCATAGGTTGCTATGCATTGCTCATGGAAAAGGGAAGCTGAGTTCCATGTTTAGTTCCCTCCACCCACACCACCCCATACACAACCCCACCTCCACATCACAGGAACTCTTGTTCCCTAACACATGGTAGAATCCCCCATCCAGATACAGATTGGCTGCCACACCGATGACCTGACCACAGCCAGAAAGCTGTCTCGAGCCCCTGTGGTGACTCATCAGTGCTGTATGGACAAGACCCAACGGTTAGTCTCTTGCCTGTGGGGTGGCCTCCTCTACATCATTGTGCCCAAAGGCAGTCAACTGGGTCCTGTGCCTATCACTCTCAGGAGGGCGGTGCCTGCCCCATACTACAAGCTGGGTGAGTGAACTAGATAACTGGAGTAAGAAGAAAGAGCTACAGTTGCATGTCTGGTTGAAGTTTCACATCTAGCATCCTCCACTCACAGACAATCTCACCTCCACATCACAGAGACTCTTGTCCCTGTGGGAGAAAAGGATAGGAAGAAGGGCCCACCGATGTAAAAGAAAGAACTATTAGAAATGGACATGCAGACAGGGGATAAGAAACATCCTGTGTGTATAGAGACTTCAGGGCAAAACAGAAGGGGTTCTGGAAGCTTATCCTTCGTCTCACAACTTGTAGACCTGCGAGGTAGTGGTTCATTATTTTGGTGTTCACCTAGAGTTCAAGGTGTATTTTTCAAGTCATTGAAAGTTGGGGAAGTGGGTGGCAGTTTTCATGGTGTTTATTCCCAGGGAAGACATCACAGGAGGAGTGGAGAAGCTGTATTGAGGGGAACCCAGCCCCTTGGGGAGAACTGGCCACAGATAACATCATCCTTACTGTGCCGACTACAAACCTGAAGTCCCTGACAGATCCAGCACGTGTGCTCTGCCTTTGGGATGAGATGATGCAGGCTATCGCCAGACTGGCAGCCCAGCCTTTTCCTTTCCATAGACCTGAGAGGATTGTTGCTGATGTGCAGATCTCAGCTGGTAGGTTACCCCAGGGAATGCGTGTAGTCAGGAGGCACCATTTATTTATTATATTGACTTTCTTTTAATGTTCAAGATAGTTGAAGCATAATTTTATAAGTAAAAGAAAAAAGGAGAGATAAGAGACCATGATAACAATGAAAGATGTTTACAGGAGAAAGGAAAATCAATGATGCCTACAAAGCGAGATTTCACCAGATGGTAGAACAATCTCAGAAAATTAGTGCTGAGAGTTCACAGTTATCAGTGAGGGTCATTTCAAGGAGCCCATACAAAAGGAACTATTTTCTTGAAACATAATTCAGAGTTGAAAATGAGGAGGGCAAATGAGTAAAAAGTTTTGTGTTAAGTGCCAAGTGGAAAGAGAAATAGAGAAATCAGGAATGGTGGTTCCCACTTGGGGACCCTACTACTCTTATCTTTTAAAAGAAAGAACGAAACTTTTACCATCATAGATTGCCAATCTGGAGAACAGTGGTTGCATGGTTGCATGAGTGAGGAAAACTCTGATGTTGTCCAAGCTTCCCAGATCTCAGATCCAGGCACAGGACATGATGTCAAACTCACATGCAAAGAAACTCACAAACATCAACTTCCAACAAGGATGACTAGGTGTAGTGTGTTCCTATTCTTCAAGAACAAGAAGGGTGCAGCTCAGATGGGAGAGACTGGAAGGGGAGAAAGTACCATAGGAAAGCCATTTATTTTTCAACTAGCACAGAGATCCTGGAATCACTGGGAACAACTAGAATGATGAGGAAAATTTGCACAGTGGGGAAGAGGAAACAGAAGGTTGGGGTGGCTCCAAGCTTTATGTTCCATCTCTCCCTTCTGTGTTTCTAGGCTGGATGCACTCAGGGTATCCTATCATGTGCCATGTGGAGTCTGTGCAGGAGCTCATTAATGAGGCGATAATGAGAAGCAGAGGCCTGTGGGGAGCCATCCATGAGCTGGGCCACAACCAGCAGCGACCTGGGTGGGAGTTCCCCCCACACACCACAGAGGCCACCTGCAACCTCTGGTCAGTCTATGTGCATGAGACAGTCCTGGGTATCCCCAGGGCACAGGCCCACCCTTCCCTGAGCCCTACAGAACGAGAGAAGAGGATCAAAGCACATCTGCAAAAGGGAGCGCCTTTGTGTGACTGGAACGTGTGGACAGCTCTGGAAACATATCTACAGGTACAGAGCAGAAATTCAGAGAGTGAGAGCCTCCCAGACCCCACAATCAGTAGCACCCTTGTTCACAGGCACTCTCCAGCTCCTTTGCAACCCCACCAGTCTGGGATCATCACCTTTCTGGGCATGGCAAATCTGGCTGCATGTCATGTTTCTAAGGTTAGCACCTGTGTGATCAAGGAATGACACACCCCTATGATTTTGTAGTGTAACAAGAAATGAAAAAATACATATTTGTCTATATTATACAGCATACTGGTTAAGAACAGAAGCTCTGAGATTGAGTCACAACTCTTCCTTTCACTGGTTTGGTCTTTGGTCCCCTAATAAGTGTTCCATAGCACATAATCATTTGTTTTGTTTTGTTTTTCCTCACCTTACTTTTTTGGGTCAAATGAGTGTTCCTTCCCTTTATAATTAAAGGACATGTCTACAGGACAATTGCATTACACAAAAGACATTGTAGGAGATAAGCCTGCTAGCAAGGTTATCAGACTTCCATCATTCCACTTGAACCAAAAATATTTTTAAAATATTTTTAAAATAATTAACCAATTCAAACCATAAGAACACCAAAATTATTAAGGTTTGAATTGGTTAATTATTTTAAAAATATTAACCAATTCAAACCATAAGAACACCAAAATTATTAAGCAAGTCTACTTCCTGTGAACAGGGACTAAGCATAAATCCCTGTTTCCCTCCCAAAATCTTGCTTCCACTTTGAATATTTTTGAGTGGTCAAAACTATTCCATCACATTTTTGGTGATGCCTACTACAACCCCATTGATAGATGTTGTATGGTCTACTCTTTAGAGGCTTTTGCTAATTAAAGAATTTAAGCAGCCTGTGCAATAGCACCTATTGAAGTGACAGGCCTAGAACTTGAAATCTGGAGTGAATAGTAAGTCCCAGGCTTTTGTGCTTCCACACCCTTTTTTGATTCTTTTCCTGTCACAAATTTTCTGAAGAGTAAATATGAGATGGCCCCAGTCAATGGGTAACTCTGCATTTCACCAGTTTTCATCTTCTCACATAACCAGCCTGCTGGTCTGCAGGACAGCAGAACCACAGCATAGATCTGCACTGATGTGTAAGTCAAAGACCCAACTCTGCCCTGTCCATTTACTGTCTTGCTATGAAGCCCAGCAACCCAGTTCACAAGGGCTATGAAGAGACACACTAGCATCTTGGAGACTCAGCTTTAAGACATAAGTACCTTCCTTCACCTGCTAAAGGTCTCCCCAGCATTCCTGGGGGTGTTGCCTTACTCAGCTCATGCTCTCATTACTCTTCTCTTGGTCTTGTGTAGTAGCTTCCTCCTAAGTTATTCCACATTTTGTCTCAATTCCCCCAAATCCTTCTTCCATACCACTACCAAAATAAAGTTACGTTTCCATCTTTAAAACTTAGATTATTCTTTTCCATGTACAGGATAAACTTGAAGCTGCTTGACAAGGTCAGACTTTTTGCCAACATTCTATCTTCATAATTTCTGATTCCGCACCCCTATATTTCCCTCCAGTGACTGAGCTGCTTACAGTTATGAGTGCACCTGGGGGTTTCAGGTTCTGAACTCCCCAGTGTGCTTCCTGCTGCTGAAACACACTTGAACACCTTGTCTATTACCTCTCAAGTCACTTGTCAAAATTCAGCTCTGTTGTCTATTTCCTGGGCATCATCTCCTCAGCAAGCTGGCCTTTCTAGCCATTTGTCTGTTTACATCCACTGACCTGTAACCCACTGCATCATTTTTTGTCTTGTACAATATTTGGCACATGGCAGACAACTCATGAAGGTGATTTACGTAATAAATGTTTAATTTGTTGATACATTAATTAAGAAAATACCAGAAGCCAGCACAGCAAGAGCAAGTGAGCAATAATAAGGGTCATGAGATTCTGAGGGATGTTTGCTGTCGTATTTTCTCATTTTTAAAAGAATAAATGGGGCTGGGAAACACTCAGATTTCTGTTAGTTCAAAAATTCTGTAATATTTCTCTATGAAGTAGGATTCACACTCATTTTTAGACCCTTAAGACATTTCTAATTCTCTCCTTTTTTCCCCCAAGAGCAATGTCCCACAGGATAATATAGTACCTTGAAGATACTGGGAGGCCTGTGATATTTTTAAAAAGACTATTGTTTTGCCTGGAAAATGTTGAAGTTCACTAGCTTTTGAGGGGAAAAAAATATGTAAAATGTGAGGGATTCTCATCTCAGGCTTAAATTTGTCCTGATGCTGAGGTAAACTGTTTTAAAAGATTTTTTTATTTTAAAGAGAACAAAACAAAACAAAACAAAACAAAACAAAACAGATCAGAACAGAACAGAACAGAACAATGCAAGCAATACAGGACCCCAAAACAAGACAACAGGAAATCAACAGTGGCTACCATAATGGCTCTTGTTCTCTTTGAAATAGTTGTCCATACCTTCACACACAATAAATTCAAACAAAAAAAAAGTATAAAACCAATCAGAACAAAAGAATGAAAGCATTACAGGCCTTCAAGACCAGACAATAGGAAATCAACAATGGCTACTATAATGTCTCCTGTTCCTTTCAAAATAGCTGTCCATACATTCTCACATATTGCAATCAAATAATAGAAAACAGACTAAAACCAATCAAATCAAAGAATAAAAGCATTATTGGACTTCAAAACATGATAATAAGAAATCAACTATGGCTGCCAAAAGGTCTTGTTTTCTTCAGAGTAGCTGTTCATACCATCACACATAATATAAACAGTTCTTATAAACTCTTTAGGAGAAGTTCTGGGCATGTATAAGCATATACATGTACATCTATCCTTTCTGCATTAGAGGGAATAGCAACAACAACAACAACAAAAACACAAGGAAAACAAGAAACAAAAGAGGCAAACAAATAACAATAACAGCTTGAAACAATAACAATATAGGCTTTCAAAACAAGGTGGTAGGAACATAACAAAGGTTGTTATTTTGTATAGTTATCTTCAAAAGAGTTACTCAGATTACCAGATACAGACATGCAAAATTGATCTAATCCTATGAATGTTAACTGCTTTGTTCCAAAAACTAATAGAATTAGTAGTACAACCATCTTAGCTATCCTAAGTGTATATATACAAATTTATATCTTTTGTCTTCTTTTTTACTTTTCTCTGAGTTATTTTTTCCTTTTGAGCAGTTTCTTGCCCTTTCACAATATTTAATGAAGATTTTATATCTTATTTACTCTTTCAGCTTCTTATACTAGGGAGACAATATGATGTTTACACATGCGGGTTTGATTTATTTTGCTTATGAGTATGGTCTCAAGTCACATCCATTTACTTATAAAAGCCTCAATATGATCCTTCTTTATCTGAGGTAAACTCTTAAGAGCTGTGGATTCTTTTAAAAAATTAAAGATAGTGGTAGTTGTCCTTTATTGAATTCTTACCTCTTTCAGACATTAGGTTTTCATGAGCCTCACTACTAGATTCAGGGTGTATGATTTGATGGGTAAAAGATGAAGTAAACCATTAAGGTTGAATGCATATGTAGTTGTAGGATGGGGAGATAGAGGCAGATAATAAGAGTGAGGCTCATGATGAAGGGAAAGAAATTACTCACTGTAAAATAAATATAATTGCCGGCATGCATATTGCAATTACATTAGCAAACCTGAAAGCTCATTCTTCCCTTCCTCTTTCAGCTCCAGGAGGCTTTTGGCTGGGAGCCATTCACCAAGCTCTTTGCTGACTACCAGACCCTCTCTGGCCTCCCCAAAGACAAAGAAGGAAAGATGAATCTATGGGTGAAAAAGTTCTCAGAAGCAGTGCAGAAGAATCTGGTGCCTTTCTTTCAGTCCTGGGGCTGGCCTGTCCAGAAGAAAGTGGCTGAGAGTCTGTCCTGCCTTCCTTCATGGCAGGAACACCCCATGAGAGTGTACATGGATTCCAAGGAATAAAGAACATACAGAAGGCGTGGAGGGAGAAGAGGAAAGATCTCACTTCTAGTCTGCCACTGCAACCTGGCTCAAGATGCTCCGAGCTTTGAGCTGCATCCCACTGTTACCAGATTCTGGGTTCTACAGGTCTTTTTTTTTTTTTTCTGGGTTCTTCTTATCTTGAACAAAGAATTAGACAAAATAAACGTGTAGCAAGGTTTTACGTTTTTAAAGGTAGGAAAAGAAACATGGTCTGCAGAGCAAGCATGAGCCAATTAAAAGTAGGAAAGGAAATTCACTGTACTGAGTGAGAGCAGACCCCTGTGAAGAGAAAGACCAATGGACACAAAATAGATAACAGCCATCTTGCATATCTCTCACTCCTCAGGGTGACCTTAGCAGTGGGGATGAAGCTATGGCACACATGTAGCTGTGGAATGTTGTGTCATTGAAAGCTCTAAAAGGTTTGCCATCACTGATTCTAGGCCATCCTGTCAAAAAAAAAAAAAACTGCTTGAGTTCTCATGAGAAGAATTGATGATAACATCCTCTGATTGGTCTCAGGAGCAGAACTTTGGAAATTATTTTTCTGTGTATTTCCTGGATCCTCACTGTTGGCAGGTCATGCCCACAACCAATTTGCCAAGCCCTAATCTCCTGCCTCACTTCTTTGCAACCTGCCTTCAGGATGTTGGTCAAGGTCATAAAGACAAAAGTGGAACCAAGCTTCTCGGGAATGTGCCTTTGTGCTTTCTTTTTTAATACTATTGTATCTGGCTAGGAAGTTGTTTTGCCATTATACTCATCCAGCAAAGTGCTGGAGTTCATCCCACCCTCCTGAGGTTTCTATTTTTCATCAGTAGGTCTAAAGGCTTTGGGTTGCCATACTTTTTCACTCGCCCTCCTCCCTGAGCAAGTCTTCAAATTTCTTAGGTTTCAAGAAATTTCTAATAGGAAAAGAAACAGGCTGATGTAATGGACAGAGCCCTGGGCTAGCCTTGGTTCTATGATGAGTCAACCTCCCTGTGTTTCTATTTTTAGCTATGATATGGACAAAACACCTTCCTTGCGGGGATGTTGGTCCATGCTAGTGGACATGTTTGTGACCATCACATGCTACTCATGGAAAGTTATCCATTAGCGTTCTCTAGTCTCACAGTAGCTTTCAGGGTCCATTTTAGTGTGGGCATTCTGAACACTGAAACTCACTGTTATGTTGACACCCTGAAGTTAGTATTTAGTCCTGTAAGGGTGTTTATAGAATATCAGTATTGGTCCCAGATGTGGTTTCAGTAAGAATGTAGTAATACCTTGATTCACGAATGCTTCTCTTTACAAACAGTTTGGTTCATGAACAGAAGTTTTTTGCAAAATTTTTCTTCCCTCTGTGAATTCAGCATTGGGTGACAAAAATGACCAAGGCCATATTTCCCACACAAACACAAGTGCGCCCATCTTTGCCAGAATCACGGAACAAATTAAGTTCGTGAATCAAGGTACTTGCTGGGGTCCTAATCCAGCTCACATTTTTTTTCTCATCTCTGGAAGGATTCTCAGGTTTAAATAGAATGGTGGATACTCAAACTGAATGTGTTAGAGCTATTGGAGCTTGGTCTTTTCAGTTTATTCTGACACAGAGGCCACCATAAAAGGACAACAAAAAACTTCTTGATCCTTTACCTGTTGCTTATTAAAAATATGATTTGTAGCTTGCATGACACAGCTGTAATCACAGTGTTTCAGGAGGCTGAATCAGAAGGAGCACAAGTTCAGACAACTTAGTAACTTAGCAAGACCTTGTCCCAAAATAAAAAATCCAAAAGGAAAGTGGGTTGGGGCGCTCACTGTGAAAGCCTAGGGTTCAATTCTCAGTACTGAAAGAAAAAAACAACACAAAACCCTACATGATTTGAGCTTGCTTCTGAGACTGTTGAGGACTTAGAAAGTGTTTTTTACTAAAGCAACAAAACAATGACTCTTGATTTGGGCCTATAAATACCCCTAAGTAAGTAAAAATAAAGATGAATCTTTATTTTGTATGGGATTCCTTTATCTCCTTATATCTTTGCTTCAGATTCCTTCTCAACTTTGCCTATAGGCAGATTTATTATCAAGGGAATGTCTGATAAAAGCTACAAAGTTTCTGAGTGCTACACTGACATAATCTTTATGTCCCCTTTCAAGACTGAGGACACCAAGATAAAAGATTCACAGGAATACTCAACTGCCATTGATGCTAGAAGTCCCCAGCTATTGCCCTAGACCTAGAGTCACCTTGGATTCCAAAAAAGCTTGCTCAAAGCTGAGACTTCCCCAAGCAGAAATAATCATCTCATGGGGACTGAATTAAGTGAAAAGGACTTTTCCAGACAGCCATGTTAATGATGAACCAGACTGTAGTCCAAATCCACTAATCCATAGAAGCTGGCCTTATTTCTTTCTTAATGGCCCAATCTGATCTTTCCCATCAGAGTTGTGCCTCTTTCAGCTCCTCAAGCTGAAATGTCTTTACCTTTTTCTTCTGTCTTTACAATCCTGCCTAATAAAGCTGCCTATGCTTCTCTCTCTCTAATGAGTTATGAAACAATTTTCTATGAAAATAGTCAAGAACCGATCTGGAGCAAGTTGAGGTCTCCATCTCCTCTTTGAATGCTGATTAGTGACAGTTCCATCCTCTACTAATTATCCACTGCACCATTGACTTCACTCTCACAGCTTCATGCACCACCTTCTCATGGGCTCCTGACAGGAGCCATGTGACCCATCACTTACTTATGGCTCTCAAGTCTTCCTCTGAAATCTGGGTGGAAGCCTCCATGACCCCATCACTGTTGTGTTCTATATGCCTGAAACACCAGCACCATATGGATAATGTCAAGATTGAGAAGTAGCCAGACCCCCTTGGATCATGGCAACCACAGCCTCCCAGTGCCTGGGTGACTGAACTCAGGGATTTACTTCTCTAGACAATCCTGAATAAGCTAGTGTCCCTAGGATCCTCTTGTCAAAGAAAAGGATTTTATTGTGGCACCCTTGAGCATACAATGGGTGAGACCTTGCTATTTTCTGAGAGGCCCCAACACACCTTTTTTCACTATTAAAGTACTTAGCTTTTATTTAATGCTAATCTTTTTGGCATCCAAGACTATGCTGTATGAATGATTTACAATTTAAATAAAAATTTACCTAGAAAACAGATGAAAGGAAGTTCCACAAAACTGAATTTTTACATGTTTGTTATTTCATTTTGAGTGAATATCATTTTGACTTCCAAAATGTGTTGATATCTGATTTTCTGTTTGCCTCAACATATACTCTGTCTGCCTTTGAGTAATCCAACATTGGATAGAGAAGAAATTAGGGCCCAGGAAATTGAATTCCAGAACCAATGTACTTAACCATTGATGTCAGGAGGAGTAAATGGATAGATATTGCTGGGTTTAAAAGGTTGCCCATGAGACAAAGACAAGAAGCCTAATTTTTCTCTCAACCCTCTGTGTTAGCAGCAGGAGCCCTTGATTCTTTCTTTCTCTTACTGAAAGATGGTGTAGTTTTGCCTCTTGTTTTTAAGTTCACAGTTAATTGTCTATCACTACAACACTCACCAATTATTCTTGAATACCCAAACACTAATTTATAGCAAACGACAGGGCTATTTTATGATTTTTATGACACTTACCTTCATAACTGTATAAATCTAAGCCTAGAAAAACTATTAGAAGAAAAGTACTCATGAGGAATGGGATGAATACTGAATCTAGTTGTCTAGTTTTGCAACTTGTTATGTTTTCTCTTAAACTTAATGCTTTTCCCCAGTCACTAAATACACTAGATACAGGTTTGGTTTGGTTTATTCATTCTCTCATTAGTTACTTTATTACTTTGGTAAGAACCCTATCAGCTTCCCTTTGGGATCACCAATTTCAATACAGAGAATGCCAAATCCTAACTACTAGACCACCAGGGAAGTTAACCAATTTCAATACAGAGTCCAATTGATTTAGATGGGGTTGACCCACACTGGTGGTAATAGTGGGCAAAAATTCTAGACCAGCTTACATGATCATCCATACCTCCTGACACTGAGTGTCAGGTGCAAGTGATGAGAAGGCAATCCATGCCAGGCTGATGAAGTGGACATCAAAGATGAATACTGTGTATATTAGAAAGCACGTATTTCTTCCTGGAGAATTAGAGAGGAGGGTTTAGTGAGACTGCCACAGGTAGTTTATTATTCTAAGTAGTCGAAGAATACTTGAGGCATTATTACTAAACTTTGGATAGATTTAAAAATTTAATAAGGAAAATTTAATTGTGCAAGCATATTATTATTTATAGCTACAAAAGTAAAAAAATTTGGTAAAGGAGATTAAAGTCAGAACCTCACATATATCATGTTAATCCTTATCAGTATCTCCAGCCTTATAAAAGAATATTTAAAAATAAAAATTTTATAGCAATTTGTGGTGATATACACCAATAATCTCAGTACTCAGGAGGCTAAGACAAGAGGATCACTTCAAGTTTGAAGCCAGCTTGGACTACACAGTGAGTTGAAAACCACTCTAAATTACATAGCAGTCTTACTATCACTGGAATATATATAATGTGTATTGCTATTCCAGCTAATGATAGAATATTGAAACTACAAGACACTTTATCCTGAGGACATTTAAATTCCAGCAACTCAGGAGGCAGAAGTGGAAGGAAAAACAGTAGAGTTCAGCCTATTCTACTTAGTGATACTCTGTCTGAAAATATTCGTGAAAGTTCTACAAATGTAGACTGGTGTTTCGGTACTCCTAGGTTTACTCCACAGTATCAAAATTATTTTATTACTAACAGTTAAACATCAGTGTTTGTCCTTTTCTCACTTGACCACTTAACAGTTTACCCTGAGCATCACTCAAGCAGTACATTTCTTTGTGTACTGACTACCCTAAGCATGGTTCAAGATGGCATCATTTTTAACAGTTGATTCTTGTGGTGAATAAATTTCATAAAATTATTGTATTTGTATTTTCTGTTATAATATCTTACAAAAATTATTTTTAAAATATGCAATTTTTGGTTAAAAAAATTACATACTGAGACCCTGTCTCAAATCATATACATATAAATAAAAATTTAAGATAAGAATTTTGAAATGGTGTCTTAATAAGAATGGAGTAAAAGAGTGAAGAAGAAGGGTAGAAAAGGAGAAGAGTTTGTGTGGAATTTTTTTTGTTGTTTTTTAAGCTCTTCATTAGTAGTTTACTTCTATCACATACCACACAGACACTTTTTAAAAGTAAATTAGAATTATATTCATATTATCAGCCCAGCTGATGTTTTGACATGGTTTTCCCTGATTTGATCCCCATGTATTTACCAGATTCATGTCTTGTCACTGTCTCCCTTGCTTTCTTTTCTCTATCTCTAATGCACAGACTTTGTTCTTCTTCCAGGTCATTTCCATGAAAAGATAGTTAAAATTTATGGTCATCAAAAATTAGTCAGAATTTATTTGAGTTATATATCTGAGGCATCAATAAATTATCATGACAGGGAAATTGTAACAAAAAAGAAATAGTATGCATTATATAACTCAGCAAACAACCTAAAACTACGTTTCGTTCTGTATTGCTTACATTGTTTTGCTTTGTGTGTTTTGTTATGTTTTGTTTTGTTTCTACTGTTTTAGTTTGTTGTATTTTGTTTGATTTTACTTATCCCTGATGGTATGGGCAGGTATACTGCAGATAACAAGAGGTATTATGGTAGCCTTAACGATTGCTTTTTACCCTGTTTAAAAGTCATGTACCATGTTCATTGCCTTCTGTTTTGTTTGGTTTGGTTGTATTCTTTTCAAAATAAAAAAAATAAATAAAACTACATTTCGCCATGCACTTGCTTTCAAAGTTATCAATTCACGTGAAATGATCACCAGTAAGCTGCTATTTGCTAGGAACCATTTACAGTGCTTATTTGTTTGTGTTTACAGCAGTCCTACAATGTAAGTACTACTGCTGTCCCCATTTTTCAGATGCAGAGCTAGGAAGTAGTGAAGGCACTGATCTGGTCCTGGGAGTTGGAGCTTGCATTCTTGATAAACACACTGCTGTATCATTATTGTATGCACCATGCCCTAGAAGTCTACTTTCATTGAATTTTGCCATGGCTACTGGATCACAGAATGACCACATTCAAACTGCTAAAACCCAAACAGGTAGCTGGGTGTGGCAGCACACACCTCTAGTCCAAGCATTCTAGGAAGCTGAAGCAGGAAGATTTCAAAGTTCAGACCCTGCTTGGGCAACTTAGTATCTTAGTGAGACTCCATCTCACAGAAATAAAACCGACTGGGTACACAGCTCAGTGTGAAGGTCTTAGGTTCAATCCTCAGTACCATAAAAATCAAACAAACAAAAAATTAGAACAGGTTATTTTTAGTTACTCAAAAGGCAATTAGTTAATGGTAAAGGTCATTCATACATAGCACACAAATTTAAGAGTACCTAGTGGACTTCTGACACTCAGACCCATTCTTTCCTAGGATGCAGCAGAATATTAAAGATCTCATGCTTCAAACTTAAAATGTGGTGGGGTTCTGGAGGAAGCTGATCTTAAGCTCAGGGCTCTTGTCTTTCTTAAAGGCACTCACGCATGCATCAATATATCTGAGAGCCTTAGACAAGGAACCATGTGTCTTACAGCTTACTCAGTCTAATATCTGAAAAACCTGTATTTGTATCAGATTGGATAGTTTTTAAGGAAATCACCCAAGGATATTTAAAGATCACATTTAAAGCAGATAAAAAACTATATTTCCTTTGCTGAGTACAATAGAGTTGATAAGTAGTTAGAATAATGCAATTTATTTCAATAATAGCTAGAATACTAGTGGTTAATCACAATAAATGAGCCATCAAATCTCCTACTCCTGGCAAACGTCATTAGAAGGAAAATAACAAACAAAACAACCAAAGGGAATCAAATTAATGGTGGTTACCTATAGAGAGCAGGATGACTTTAATTAACAGAAGTTCTGCTCATCACAGTTGTAATCCTTTTGTTGCCAGATAGCTTTAACTGGAGCTCAGGCTTGTGATGAGCCATTTCCGGGTACGGCCTAACAGGGCACGCAGAAGCCTGCGCTAGATTTCCCCCCTCCCATCGAGTGAGCAAAGATGGCGACCGCATCCTGCTTCCGTGTATGATGTAATTGCTTGACAGCTTCACCAGCCTATAGCTAATGCACACGTGGCTTAAGATGGTTGGGTCCAATCTTTGTATATAAGGGCGTTACGC
>RJWT010014392.1:0-21105 GCA_004365215.1 Cuniculus paca | reverse complement strand
TTGGGCCTGAGCCCTGTGCCTTGGGGAAAGTTATTTCTTCTTGTGGAACTGTTTGTTTGACTGTAAAATGGCTAAGAATGATATCCACTTAACAGCTTGTGATAATGTAGAATGACACGCAGCATTTTATAGCCTCAAAGCTCTGTAATACCTACTATTTCATTGGTGCCTGACTGTCAGCCCTTGGTTTGTCGAGAGCAGGCATCGTGACCATTTTGTAGCTGTAAGAACTTAGGCAGGAAGGGAGCCAGGTGCTGTGGTTCGCTCCAAATATGAATGGTGGAGCTGGGTTGCAAATCCAGGTCCTCGGCCTTAGCGACTTTCCCATCACTATTTCCCTCACATTCTATGGAATCCTCGATAAAGATTTAAAGTCACCTAAAAGCAGACCTTGACGTGTGTGACTATCCTTTGGTTGGCTTCCATGAAGCTATGTGAGATTTCAGAGACATGATGCTTACTAAACAACAGTAAATTGATTTACATAGCTATTCAGAAGAAAACCAAAGAAAAAGAAACTCCTTGAATTCATAATACTTATGAATTGAAGTTTTCCAGGAAGTTGCCTCTAAAATAGTTATTATTTTGACCAGTGTTATGCCTAATCAGTCTTTGAATAAAATTTAAATTAAATATCTTCTTTGTGATAGGGCAGAGCTCTATGATATTGCTATGTGGAAGCATCTATATAAGAAGAAAAAGTATAAAGACCTGGATACTTCTCATATAAACAGACCAGCCCAGTTTTTACCTGACACCACGTGGATGAGGTTAAACACAACAGCCAGGGGTTCCGTCCACTCCTCCACAAAGCTGAAGAAGAGTCGATCGATGTGGAATGGCGTCCAACAAATGCCGGACACTAAGACCAAGACGACTGGCGAGGGACATTAAGTAGGAGATTAAAGGAAGCATAGGCAAGGGCAAGAATATAGTGTCCACTGTCAGTCATCTGTTTCTTTAGGGGTTTTTTTCCTCCACATTAGTTAAACTAGATCCCAAGAAGCTCAATTTAGACTACTCAAACCTAAGAGTAGTCTATATTGATTGCAATAGGACCTAGGAGCATTTTTCTATTTGATATTTTGAGATTCTTAATATAATATGTTTCCTGTAGAGCATTTAAAATAATATCGAAGTTGTTTTAAAGTTCTGGAAACAGTTTACTGTGGAAAGTAAATTACACCATAACTGGACTCCTGGAGCCACATAAACTGGCTGTCTAAATAAATAGTCGGGACCAAGTGGTGGGTGTTCTTTACAGCCGTACATTAATAACATGCTGTTTGTACGTATGGATTCATCTTTTTACTACAGGAATAATTAGCAGTTTCCCTGATTTTGATCTCTTAAAATTCTGCTATGGATGGGGGAGGAGAGAGGAAGACTGCACAGCCACAAGCATAATACTGCTTTGCAAGTATCTTTTGATCCGGAGGGAATGTGTTTATTATATTGTAGATGGCTTGCACACTGAGTTCCTTCTGATCTCTAATTCTCTGCTCTCAAGGCGGAGATTGGTGCTACTATTGTTTGTTTTTGGGGTATGGAAAGATAAATATGTATGTTTTTATCTTTTGAATTTGTAGAATTCTTTCCTTTGCTGTGACATGATGCTGAGGAATTGCTTCTAAATAATCTTTTAGGGACTGATGGAAAAACAAGGGTATTGGTAGAACAAGGTTTGTTACAAGTTGGCTGGATTTTTGAGGGTGGGTGAGGGGTATATAGCATTCATTTTGCCATTCTGTATACTTGTAAGTTTTCATGTAAGTAATATGTGTATGTTCTGCTGGCAAGAAACTTAAAAGCAGGTTGTCTGCCTGTGTCAGATGTGGCCTTAGGAATATTTAGAAGCTTTTTCCAATCTCGTTCCTCCAGAACAAAGTCCTCAGTTCTCCCACTTTTTTCTATCATTCTCTTTACTTAAAATTTAATTTCTGTTAAAATTCTACCAAAATTCTACCCTTTCTAAAATTACTTATATTTTGTTATTGTGACTGCAATGGGAGTGAGCTTCAAGTTTCTCACATGTAGATTATCATTAAAGAGAAAAGAAAATAATGAAGACACCGGGTTTCTTGGTGTGAAGTCAAGTATCAACAGGAGCTAAAAAATTTCCAAGGCAATGTTGGTTACAGTCAAAATATAAACTTCAGTGACCTCTTAGGTCTTGTTTATAGATGCAACGTAGTTATGGGTGAGAGTTTCAGATGCACGTTGCCCTTAAAAATCCATTTCTTTCAAACCTTAATTTTGATTTGGAAAACATATAATAAATCTCCTCTCCTTTATCAGTAACTCTCATGCACTAGTGCTGGGTCCTATTTTCTAGTGAGCTGAAAATTATATATATATATATATATATATATATATATATATATATATATATATGTTTGTTTTATGCGGCACCAGGAATCGAACTCATGACCTTGCACTTGCCAGGCAGGTGCTTAGGCTGCTGAGCTAAATCCCCAGCCCCAGATTATATATTTTTATAACATTCTTTTGGGAATGTACAGATCAGTACCTAGATTTAAAAATGTACAAAAATATACAGAAGTACAAAATACACTATTTTGACCCAGAACAGTATATAAAAACTGTTTTGACACAAAACGGTATACAAAATACAGTGTTTTGGCATGGAGTTTTACAATGTCATGGTTTAATGATTCCCTAGAGTTGCCCCTGCTGGGAATCCTCAGCCTGGAACTAAAAGATCCCACTGAGTCCATGTGTAGGCGTCAGGAGATTCATGACCCCCTGAAATGAATCATAAAACATTTTGTACGTGTGTATTTATATGCTTCTTGGTAGAGAACCTACATCTTTTATCATAGTTGTAAAGGAAACTCTAAAACAAATAGGTTGAAAATCACCTCCTGAGTTTACCAAAGGGCAGTGATGCTCAAAGGCTTGGACAGCAGATGATTTACTGTGCACCACATCGAGTATATTCAGTGAAAGCAAGGTAGCATGTTATTTTGAGGGTCCAAAACCAAAAGTGAAACACAAGCGTGCGTGTGTGTGTGTGTGTGTGTGTGTGTTTACCTTCGAACAAACCAAGGAGGGTAGACTGTGATACGGTTTCAGGGCAATTTTGAGCCTGATCCTAGCAGCATTTTTGTCATTACCAAATCCATCTTCATCGCTCTTACAAACAAAAGAAAGCAAACACCACAACACAGTGTTGGACTAACACAGCATCTTGGGTTCCAATTTTTTTTAAGGTTCTGTGAATATATCTAGTCACTTCATTTGTCACAAAGGATTCGTCTTACTTTAGCTGAAAGAGAAATGGAAAGAGATGGTGGAAAAGGGAAGTCCTCCCACCCTCCCATTAAGATCTGAGTGAGCTCATGCTAATACTCATTTTGAGACAAAAACCACAACTTAGGAAAACATATGTTACACGTTTGACAGTAAATTGGGGGTAGAATTGGGTGCAGGTCATCTAACTCAGCTAGAAAGAATGTTGGGGCCAAAATACTGTGCAAATGCAAATATTACTTGTATGCATTTCTGCAGAACACTAGCTCTAGTATGATCATGAAAAATACCAAATTCTGATGTAAGATATGTCTTAGCTGGGCATTTTAATTCATTCACTTAAAAACTGTTAAACATCTGTAAGAGCAAGTCCCTCTGTTATATGGTCAGCAGGTAGTAAAAATCTAAACTAGGTATTATTTCTGCCTCCTGAAGGTGGTAACTTCCACTGTGGGTCTCCCAAGAAGTTTTAATAGCTTAATGGGCATTATGAATCTGTGAAGGGTTAGTGGGTCACCCCTCCTCATTTTCCACACCCAATTTTCCACTCTCATCCCAGCTAAAAGAGGAGTTGTGTTTCTTGAACTAAATAATTACTTCCCTGAACTGTTTTCAGTGAACGGCCTTATGCCATCTTGGAAAGCATAGTGGGGAAGATGCTGTTACACTAATATTGATAAAAATACATGCCTTCTGAACTGACATATTAAAATGATATATTCATCATGATTGAACTATGTAGTGATGCCCAATGTAATATCTGAATGTTTCAGACATCAACGGTATCCGCTGTATAATCTTTCAGGTTTCATCTACTCCTGGAAGAATTTGGTGATAACTTTGGCCCACTGTCTTCTTCTTTGTCTGAATTTCCTTGTCACTAAAGATCTTTATTATTCACTTAGTAGTGATTTTTTTCTTTTATATTTATTATTTTGGCTTGTGGAGATGCTGATCCAGATAAAGGAAACTTTAAGGACTTGCGATAAACTATCATTAGATATAAAAGTTAGTATTGTGTATATTTTCCATTTGGGTCCCTAGAATTTTATTCCCTTCTCTTAACAATAATACCCTAATTTTATTTTGGACCATTTGTTCCATCCCCATACTTATGGAATGACCCCTACTCCAGCTCTTTATGTTATCACTAACTAGCTTAACCAATCAAATTGTCTTAACTTCTGGCCATACTGATTAGATAATTGGAGCCAGTGAGATTTTAGATATTTGCATGTACTTCCAAGAATGAAGATTTCACTTCTCTTTTTTTGGATTGTTAAATGGAGTCCCCCCTCTAAATGAAAGGCCTGGAATTGCAGCAGCTGTGCTTTGTTCTTTTTCCACCATGAGAAAAAAAGCCACCAATTGTCTACTTTGTGGCATTTAAAGTTAAAACCAGTATCACAGAGAAAGAAAAGCAAAGAAGCAACTAGAAAGCACACTAGATATTTCATGACATTATTTTTTTTTAATGGGTTAACATACAGGGAAAATGCATTCTGCTTATGGAATTTTCAGATCTTTTTCTTTCCTTGTGTTTTTCCAGGTGATGAGGGGTTTACCTCATTACCAGTGCCCAACGTCCCAATAGATTTGACTGAGGCCAGCAAATGGGAGGAGAATGCAAATTATTCTGTATAGCCTCATGGCTTGATTAGATTACTATACTGAGTTATAAGGAGATGGATTCAAATTCAAGGTGAACAAGAAACGTGTGATAATGTACATCAATAGAACAAACTCATCCAAAGAAAATATGCTTCCTGGGATAAAAAGGATTTGGAGGGAATCTTTGTAAGAAAGAGTAACATTGGATACTTCTAGAAAAGTGGTCATGAAAATTGTAAAGCTCAAGGTGTCCATCTTTATCTTTTTAGCAAATAATTCATGTCCTTGAAGTTAGGCAGCTCTTAAGGTCACATGGGCCTGAGCATCCACTTGAATGAGTCATCTCTCTTTTGGCCATATCAATACTCTATGTATATCCATGTTTTCATCAACTGAGGGAACAAATTTCTTGGCAGACATAGGTGATCTAGATGATATAAAGTCACCTAGACCTTGAAAAGAAACACAGAAATTATTATGCAGTAAATTAGTAATTGATGGAAGGAAACTGAAGTTTATCAGATGTTATTAATACAATAGTAAAACAAAATAAATTTGGAATGGTGATTCTCTCAGTGCCTGGCACGAGATATGGACAAGTGATACATCATTGCAATTCTGGTTATTGTTTGATGTCTATGCGGCTTAATTATTTTGGAATAGAATTATGTATTTATATCTGAATTATTTATTTATACCTGTGAATGCACTCAGGTAAATTCCTGAGTCCCACCTAGAAATTCTCTTTCTTCTGCTATTGGTTCCTCAAGAGCAGTGCTGTCTCCAGTCAGCTGCATGGAGAAGAAAAAGGTTAGAGCAATGGATTTCACTATGCTCTTGAGCAATGCATCTTTGGTTAAATCTATGAACCATCTTAATTGCTTACTTCTAAAATTGTAGTTATTGTATGATACTTTTTTCATTACTGATTTCAATCTATAATTAAGAATAAAGAAATTAGAATAAAGAAAGAATATTGAGATCTGTTAATCATTTCTTGATTGGGCTTAATGATAATATCTCCATATGAAAGCATAATTTGCTTAAAGCAAACATCAAGCAAAGAACTCACACATTCCTTTCACGAGCAGGGCTCCTGTACGTACATAGTAGTTTGCACTGAAAGAAAATCATGTACCAATTAGTAATTACTTATTTCGGAACTTCCTTCAGCTATAATGATGCAAGTAGTTAACTAAAGGAAGAATGAAAAACTGGAATGCTGAAGCAACATTGAGTAGTTAGTTTGAGTATGCATGTGGCTGCCCTCCTACCCTAGTCCTGTGATTGGTTTAATGGTTTCTAAAGGCAGTGGGATCCACAGAGATTCACACTTTTAGACTTTCAAAGAGAGTTAATTTAAATGTCTTTAGGATCCAGAGAAAAGAAAAAAAAATTAGTCTACCTTCATGAGCATACAAAAGGAACTTCTACATATATTCTGGAAACTAAATAATACTTGTCACTTCATCTCAGATCTCTCTTATTCATGTTAGTTTATTCTACCTTATTGTGTCTACGTCCCCATCTCTCAACCTCTACCTGCTCAATAGACTACCAGCCTGATCTTACACACACACACACACACACACACGCGCGCACGCGCGCGGTATTTTAACTTTGTATTTCAGTCAGAGGGTCTGTCTTAGACTGCTAAATATGTAGGGATAATTTGTGGTAATACTCAGAATAAACTGGAGCAAAATTCGTAGCATTTCAAAATTTTGTTATTGTACGTCTTTTTGCCTTTCCCTCTCTGGGAAACCCGATCTGGGCCCCTTTCCAGGGTTGGAGGCTCCTGTGGCAGCCATTTTGGAGTCACCTGAGGAGGCAGTGCTGGTCCGGGTCAAAGAGCACGTGAGGATCACGTGACTCCCACCCTTCGGTAGCTGCAGACTTCAGGGGGGCAATGATGTCTGGGCTGACGGGGACATCAAGCCCAGAGCATATGGCATCCTGTTCACCTAGGAGGGCAATGAAGTCAAGGATGCCTTCTGGTTTCCTTAGTGGCAGGTAAGTTCATGTTTCTGAAAACATGTGGACCACTCCTGACCTGACACCTCAGCTGGGGGAAGGGAAGGAGAAGCCAAGATGGCTCAGAATGGGCTGGGTTTGGGTTGGGGTAAAAGGTCATGAAAATTGGGGGAAGGATGTGCACCCTAATCATTTCTTGCGTCCTTGCCCACATTCCATTTCACATTCTGCCATGGAGTGAATTACCTCCAAAATCTATTTTACATCTTTTAATTTCATTTTATAGATTATGTCAGGTATTTTTCTTTGATAGAAAACATTGGCATTGCTACAGAAGCAAGCAAATGGGCACAGCTGATTTAGTGGTAGCTGTTGGGCGACTCAGAATTGAAGGGTAACATAATCAACCTGACTTTAGGAAAGAGCCAGAGTGGCTGTGATAGCAACCAGCAGACACAGTGAGCAGCATCTTTGGGGCTCCGTCACCTGAGGCTCAACTCTAACTATATTCTTACCACTAGGATTTCTACTTAAGAGTTAAATATCCCCCAAAAAGAATGACATGGCCTTAGCTTAGATTTCTTGCTCAATTCTGTGATTGGTAAAGGAGGACCAGTTCCGCACTGGAACAGAGGAGAGGACAAGACAGACAATAACGATAGAGATCAACCACCTGACCTGGGAGGTTCCCATCCTTGTGTCCTTACCTCCATTTTCTCTTTGATCTGCTAAATAATCCATGGGAGCGTTTAGGACTCAGAAAAATGGGGACATAGTTAACTATATTAAGATAAGATGACAATGTTTGGGATCAGGATACTACTCTTTTCCCTTAGATTTGGTTGTCTATAAAAAAAGGATGTTATGACTCTATTGCAGTTTCTAATTGCTACCACCACCACTTATTGAGGACTTCATTAATCTTTAGGTCTTTGTCAGAAATTATGCTCAGAACAATTTTGCCTCCATGGAGGTTAGAATCTAACCTCCATGTCTAGGGACATTCATTTAATCAAATAATTTCTTCAATCTGTGTGTGATTATAGTTGGACTAACTGCAATGCAAGAGAAATATACTGTGGATTAGGAAACATTTAATATAAAGATTTGGCGTTGTCTGGAAGGGTAGAGAAGAAATCCCTCAGAAAGGAATGAATGTGACACTATTAGTAAGGTATGCTTAGGATTTTTCCTGCTGAAGGAAGTTGAGGGAGAAAGCGTGGTTTATTTGGGAACTCAAACGAAAGATCACGTGGCTGATGCTTGCGAGTGAACAAGAGCTGGGTATGAAAAGGGCCTGGGTGGTAGGGTATAACCCTGATGGACCTCGCAAGTCATTTTCAGTGTTATTTTTAACCTAATAGCAGTGTGACTCATTTGGCTCATTAGCATCCTAGGGATACACCCAGGTTCCGTTGAAGGCATGGGAGCATGTCTACTGTAGAGACACCTAGACGGTGGAGGTCCTTGGAAAACTTTGAGTACTGCATGTGGGGCGTTCAGCTCCAGCTGTGGTAGGAACACATTTGAAGGGTTAAGGGTAGATGTGAGGTATATCAGGATATAATCACAGGGATCTATGAGAGAGCTTTCAACTAGGGCTGTTGAACTGGTAAAGAGAAGTAGACAGATTTAGGAAATGCTTAAGGAAGTGAAACAGACGAGTTCGGTGGTGGCGTAGACACAGAGAACGTAGGAGGGGAAAGCACTGACTATGGATTCTGGGCTTGCGTTGGTCTCCCTGAATGTGTAGTGGGTCCTCATATTTTAGAGAACACCGGAAGAGGTCGCAGCTGCTGGGAAAGACCAAGTGATTAATTTTGGGCGTGCTGACTTTGAGATACTTTTAGAATAGCACTGTAGTTCAGGCAGGTGGTGTAAGTGGTTGCTTGCTCCTTAGCTACAGTTCTTCTTTTCCTTCTTAGGGTCTCTGTCTCTTCTAAGCACATTATATATTACTTTCTTCAGGATATCCCCATTATCATCATTCCATTTTTCAGGTAATGAAGGCGTCATTACCTAAGGCTATGGAGCTAGCAATTGACTAAGATGGGATGGGGATACAAGTTTGTCTTCTAAGAACAAAATTCAATTTATAGATTATTTTCAATTTAGCAAGTAGTAGTTGTTGAATGGTCTCATGTAGGCCTGGCTGTTTGGGGAAGGTCTACCCAAAATGAATATTCCAAGTTCACACAGAAGACATACCAGGCAAAGAAAATGAGGAGATGGGCAAACTCTTTCCTTCTGCCTCAAGTCTCTCACCTCGCAGTTTTCAACACACAGCTTCTACGAAGACTGCATGGAGTATGTCTGTTGGAGAGAAACCCAGACTGTGGAGGTGCTTTTGAAAAGTTCTAGTGTAGCATGTGCAACATCCTGCTGGGGCAGGCAGGCAGCAAGGTGCAGAGTCATTGAGTAGGTGGTGGCACCATTCCAGGAAGGAGTGGTAAGCTATGCCCAGCTAGGGGAACCCTGGAGCAGTGATTCTTGTATTTCTGGCAGGAAGACAACAGCAAGGAAGTGAGTGAGCAGGGAGTTGCAGTGGCAAGACGCTAGTTACATCCAGTGACTGGGCTCCGTCCCAGCCCTAGAGAGCTGCAGTGCCAGGCAAATTGCCCAGTCAGAGGAGTCAGGTCCAGAGCAAACAGATGCCCTCATAAAGAAACAATAGCAATGGCAGCTGCAGGGGCTTTGTGCTTATTCTCTACTCAAAAGTCTGCCCACCCATCTGTCCATTTGCTCATCCTTCCATCTGATAAGCATTGTCCAATGCCTCCCAGTTGCAAGACTGTGCTCTATGATTATAAGAACAAAGTGAAGTTACACCATTAGCTCTTACCAATCACTATTGTTCTTCCACCTTCTAAATAGTTCTAGCTCTTTCAGTGTTTCTCATTTATTTTCTGCAAGTGGAGCAAGGATAGACTTGGACCTAGGAGAAAATCAAAAAGCCTAGAGAGCCACAGACAACCAAATGAGTTTACTTACAGAGGTATGTTTAAAATATTTGTGGGAAATCCTTGTGTAGATGATCAGGATGCTGTGATATACACCACAAGGAACAGGTTTATGAGAATGCTACAAATCAGCAACCGATACACCTTTAGCATTTGACTTGAAGTCTTGACCTGAGAATATCTGTTAATGTTTTGGTGTTGCATGGAGGCAGGCATAGAATATACTTATCTCTTCGAGGGAAATTTCTGATAAAGCCAGGATACAAGCACTTAACCTTTACTTATTTGCAGGCTTTGTCTTTGTTTATGCACAGTTCTTTGCATAGCAGTTGTCTTCATTACCACCTCATTCTTTACTAATGATAAAATGTTGCCATGGTGATGCTGGATTTTATCCTGAACAGAGACCAACATAAATGTATCCCAAATTACAGGGAGTTTAACAGAAAAGTCTGCAACAGGAGTCCTAAATCCTTTTCCTGTCTTCTTTATGGTTATTCTCTTCCACAAAGGGTGCTAGCGTTAATAGAGATTAGTGCTTGGCAGCAAATGGGATGGATGTAGGCCCTGACATGACTTTTATTTATTGATGTTAGTCTGTTTTTTCATCAATCTATTCATGAAGATTTCAGGTTAGCAAATCTGCAGCCAAATTTCCTGAAGAGCTGACAATATTATTTGCTCTTTTCCATTGCACAGTTGCAGACTATAGTCCCAGTTTCACAAATGTGCACCCTGGACATAGATAGAACTGAAAAGTGCCTGTGCAGCTTCCTGTAATCCTTTTACCATGTTTGAAAAGACTTAGATTCATGACCAACTGAGAACAGTTAATTGGAGTGTTTGTGTGCGAAGCAATGAATTTAGCACAAGAACCCTTAGGAAAGATCTAGGTTGACGTCTTTTCTTAGAGATGAGGAAGCAAGGCCGGAAGATGGGAAGAGCCTCGTTATTGGGCTTAGAAAGGGAGAGCCAGGTTGGCTGCGCTGGAATGAGAAGTCATGACTTCATCCACCTGGGTTTGACACGCTCTTCTGCTAAATTCCACTTCGTTTGTCAGAAGCGTCAGCGGACCAGGTTTGTCTATTTCAGTAAAAGTGAACTGATGGAGATGCGGATAACTCTAGAGGTTCCCCATTGGAACATCAATGAGTGGACTCCAAATGAATCCTGGATCACTCTAGAAGGTTTTATTAATGGTCTGAGGTCTTGGGCAATGAACAGGACTAGCACAGTGCACAGAGCTGGGTCCTCAGCAGCAGAGCAGTTATGCCAACAGCAGAACTGTTGACCTCCTCCTCTGTTTCTTAACCACCCGCACCCATTAGCATGAGGTCCTGTTTGGTGTATGTCTCTCTTTCCCTTCTGAAGCTGAAGTGCTATTTGCAATGAGTCTTGGTGACGTGGTCCATAGATAGGATGATATCCGGGTGTTGTGATGCTGTGTTAGACAGAATTAAACTGAGTTGTACTGATCCACTGAAGACAGTTGTAAAGCTGGGTCTGAACGTGTATCTGTCCTCTTAATCAAGCAGTTTGTTTGGGTCTTTCTCATGTTTTTATACCATAATCAAGGACGAAGATTATTCCCATGTGGGATGCGATTTAAAATTATTACTGAGATTTTAAGATTGAACTGGAGTCTCTGGACAAACATTGACTCCCTGTGGATGGAGAAGTCCCTTTAACCTCTCTCTGCTTCACTGTCCAGATGTCTAACTCAGGTTCAGCACTGCATATGTTGTTGGGATTGCTGTGGGGAGAACATAGGACGATGCAAGGCAACTGGGTCAGAGCCGTCATCTTTGTATCCACGCTACCCCATGTGGGCCTGGGCAGTTTGAAGGACGATACAGGACGCTTCCTCCTCACCCTTGGAAACAACTGCTTCGGCTTGGCTGCTTCTTCAAGGAGGTTTGGTATTTTCTGGCTCACTTGAGATTTCCACTGCTGAAGTCAGGTGAATGTGGGAGAAGAAAGTGCCTTGTGCAGCTTCGGGATTCCCGACTTGGGGTTCTGCCTGGCTTTGGATCTAGCCCCATCTGATCTTGAAAAAGTGGTTCTCCAAAGAAGCAGAAGAATCGTGTCATGTTCCAATTTGAAACCATTGTTAGCTTCTCTGTGCCCTAAGAATAAATCCCTCTATCTTCAGCGTGTTCCACGAGGCCTCACACCATCCGCCCACACCCATTTCCCCCACTCCTCTGTCTCCATTCTCACTCTGGTCAGTGTATTTCAGCAGCAGAAGAGTTCCTTCAGTTACCCAGCCCTCTCCTTTCCCACCTCAGGATCTTTGCACATGCAGATGTTTCACCCTATAGCATTATTGGCCCTGGGCCCTTACTAAACAGCCTATTTCTCATATTTCAGTTTTTGCTAGAATATCATTTTTTGGAGAGTATGATTTTCCCTGAATACCTTCCCTGAAGCAAGAATGCTGTGTTATTTTCTGTGTAGTTTTTGTTTGTGGCTTTCACAGCAATCTGAATTTGTAAGTTTTTGAATAAATATTCTTTATGGTATTTACTTGCTTATTATCTTATTTATCTGTATTTTATTTTATCTTTTAGAATCTAAACTTCATGAACATAGGGACTAGATTTTATTTATGACTATCTGTATCACACATCACATCTGATACCTGGTAATCACTCAGTAAAATTTGCTAAGTGAACAAATAAATGAAGAGAAAAATTACTGCAAATTTTCCTGTTTTGTAGATGAAAGTGTTCTGGAACGCTGTTTCCTCACTCTCCTTTATTATATGCAAAACAAAATTTCATAACAATAAAATGAGATAACAGTAGTTAATACATTGTATATCATTGTCTTCAAAATAGTTACTCAGGGGACAAGACATAGATAAAAGAGTCTCTCTTACAAAGAAGAAACAGGTAGTAGCACAAAAAAGTTTTTAGTGAACTAAGAGAAACCAGTAGGATAAATGAAGCAAATTAGCTTATATATTAAAATATTTTTGAAACAGTGGACTTGGACAATATTCCAGGGGGAATTATTTGAACTTATCACTACTTCCTATTTATTTATCTTCTATTTTGCTTTTTATTTGTGTAATTTGAGTGTGTAATATGAGGGGTCATGTGATATTTAAATTGTGTCTGATTTATTTGATTTGACATTATGTTCTCAAGATGCATCCACTTATCTAGGAATGCCTCAGGTTTATCTTTATTTATGGCAGCATAGTATTCCATTGTGTAAATGCCACATTGTCCTTATTCACTTATCTGCTGATGGGCATATATGCTATTTCTATAATCATGGGTATGCATGTGTACCTGTAATTGATTATTTTTAATTTTTGGGGAAGATACATAGAAGGGAGACAGCTAGGTCAAATGGAGTTTCCATTTTTAAGTTTTTGGGGTATCTCCACACTGATTTCTGTAGTGATTATAGTAGTTTACATTCCCACCAACAATGTAAAATCCTTTCCAGCATTTGTTATTGTTAGATTTTTTTGATGATAGTCATTCTTTCTGTGGTAAAATGGTACCTCAGTGTATTTTTAATTTATATTTCTCTAATTTCCAGCAATGTTGAACATTTTTATGTGTTTATTGTGCATTCATACTTCTTCTCAGAAGTATCTATTTCTGTTGTCCATTTTTAAATTGGGTCTTTTATTTTGGGGACTCCAATTTTTTTGAGTTTTTTATATATTCTGGATGTTAATCTGCTGTGCAAGGAATAGCTGGAAAAGATATTTTTTTCTCATTCGGTAGGTTGTTTCTTTACTCTTGGCTTTTTCCTTTGTTGCTTAGAAGATTTTAACTTGACATGATATTATTTGTAGATTCTCAGTATTATTTCTTGTGCCATTTTGGTTCTCTAAAAAAAGTTACTTCCTATATCTATGTCTTGAAGAGTTGTACCTATCTTATCTTACAGAATATTGAGTGTTTCTGTTTTAACATTTAGATATTTGACCCATTTTGGTTTTAGTTTCATGGTGAGAGATACAGGTCTAGACTCATTGTTCTGCATGTCAATACCATTATTCCCTGCACCATTTATTAAAAAGTCAAAATTTCCTCTAATGCATGTGTTTTGCTCTTTTGTCAAAGATCAAATAGTTGTATGTGCCTGGTGTGGTTTCTGCTCCTTGTATTCTGTTCCACTGATCCACAAACCTGTTTTTGTGCCAGTACCATGCTGTTTTAGTCTGCATAAATTTATATTATAACTTCAAGTCTGGGATTCTGATACTGCCTGATTTTCTTTTGTTACCCAGGGTTGCTGTCGCTATTCTAAGTCTCTCCTTTTTCTGTATGAATTTAAGCATTTTCTCTAGATCTGAGTCTCCTCACTTTTAACTTCAAAATAAGAGGGGATAGGTGATGTTTTTTCTTTCTGTGATTATTACTTTCTGATATGCTCCTCCTTTGTCTTTTCCCATGCATTTTCCTCTGTTTGTTTTGAGTATGTATTCAATTTGCATATAGAGCTTTATAAACTAATAAAAGTCAGAAAGATGAGAACAGCAGATGAGAAGGAATGTGGTCTGAGCTCTAGACTTGGAAGTGCCTCTGTCTCGTGTTGTGATCCAGGATGCTAGATATCTCAAGGATCTTCATTTCTTCTGTTTTTGTAATGTAGAGATTGGAAGAACTGAGCCCAAAAGTTTATATTGATTTTTACTTTCAATCAATTAACTGCAGCAGCCTCATGAGACAGCTACTTTTAAAAGAGCAGGGGTCATTTGGATTCCTGTTTGAGAAGATTGATTTTAAAAGTAGAAGTCCCATTCATAAATGTATGGTCATGTTATGAAATTTGTAGTCTCTGAGGAAAAGCTGAACTTCAAAACTTCTTGCCAGTGAGCAAATACTCTATGCCTGTGTTGTGTGCTGGGTGCTTCCTGGAGGGTATTCGGAGCCACGAGTGCTGGAGAGAACATGGGAACACTATGTCCTCATGTTGTTCTCCAGCTGCTCATTTTTGTAGTTTTGCCAAAATTACCCCAGCATGGCTTCTGCAAATTTCTCGCTCCATCCCAGAATACTTACAACTGAGCCCTGGCAGGAAAGTATGAATTTAGAGCCAACTGAAGATAGTGAAAATGTTTGGAATGTGTACTGAGATTTTAGTGTTCATGACTCTGCATTCAGTGGCAAAACAGAGGCAGTATGGACATGTGGTTAAGAGATTATACTGTAAGGCAGGCATGGTGGTGCATGTCTGTGATCCCAGCACTCCGGGAGGATGAATCAGAAGTGGCTCAAGTTTGAGTTAAACCTGGGCAATAAAGTGACTTAGCAAGACCCTGTATCAAAATAAAAAAGGCTGAGATGTGGCTCAGTGTCAAGACTATGGTTTGTCATTCCGAGAGAGAGAGAGAGACAGACAAACAGACAAAGACAGAATTATACTGTGGAATAAACCTGCGTTTGTGGATTTGAACTTGATTTGGGATGATGACTTAACCATTCTAAAATAAGTTTCTTCATTGATAAGATCATCATAATAGTAGTGAAAGAACTCCTTAGTTGTTGACAGTGTTAATTGAAATAATAATGTAAAGTATACATTATCTTCTTTGCATTTCTTTTATAACTTTGGGAATCCAATGTAGACTGAAAGGTTTTATTTAAATGACCAATATACTCACTCACCTCCTGTGTCATTATCTATAAAACTGATGTTCGGATTGTGTTCTTTAAGATTCCTTTCTCCTCTGAAATCCCAAAGTGAATAGGTAAAGGGATATTTAGCACCGTAAAAGAGTAAATCATAGATCTATTTTTTCTACATTTCTAAACACTCTTGAGCACTGAGACCATACTCATAAGTGAAATAAACCAAATACACATGTGTAAACACCGCATTGTCTCCCTAGTGTAAGAAACTGAAAGACTCAATAAGATACAAAATTCCTGATAAATATGGAGAAATGGTTCTGAAATCCAATGGTGCTTTTATTCTTTGATTTGATTGGTTTAAGTCCCTTTCCTACTATTTGGTTGCAATATGTGAGAAGATAGGAGCAGCTCTTTTGAAAAATGAGACACTACGGTAGCCATTGCTGGTTTCTTGTTGTACAACTTGAAGGCCTGTAATGCTCTTTTGTTTTATCTGGTTTTATATCACTTTCTTTTGTTTGAGTTTATGTCTGTAAATGTATGAACAACCATTTTGAAGAAAGCAAGAGACACTAGGGTAACCATTGTTAATCTCCTGTTGTTATGTTTTGAAAACCTGTATAGCTTGCAGTGTTCTGTTTTGAAATGCTATATTATGTTTGACTCTATTCTGTTTTCTTTTGCTTTGTTTTGTTTTGTTCTCTTTAAATTGAAAAAAAAACAGATAATATTATATTAAATAAAAATCTCTATGACTTCATCAGTTGTCTCACAGAAGCCAGAAGGTGAGTGCATTGCGGAAGTCTGAAGCAGGTGCTATTTTTAGGAATACCTGTCTTCCAAGGGTTCTTGTCTCCTGAACATCTCCTAAGCATCCTAGCATTTTTCTTTGGCTCTCCATTTTTCTTTCCTTTGTTACCCAGATTGTTAAAGTATATGCCTGTCTCTTCACTACAAAGTGAAACTTTATTTCTAACAAGAAAATTTCATGCTCCGAGCAAAGCAGGAAAAAGACATATTTTAACTAAGCTCTGTGATTGTGTCATACTTTGTAGGGTCCTAATATGCTGCCATCTGAGGGACTATTACTATGTCCCGTATTTAACATACCACAATTATTTGACTCTTGCCTGCCAGTAATTTGGCCCGTTCTTTAATTTTCGTTTCTGGTCCTTGCTTCAGTAACTAATAATTTATCTCATTCTCATTGTTTCTTAAAGTCTCTCTTAGACTCTGCAGTGAGTGAGTTTTACAACAGTAGCATCATTTACTGATGGAGAACTGGAGTCCCTGAGAATATGAGTTGTTTTGTATCCTCACAACTAATAAGTGACAAAACTTTCTGTACTAATGTGCAAAATATTATTGCATGATACATTCCTTGAAGTCTCATGGTAACTTGATTTTTGCTTTTGCTGTTTTTCATAACAGTTTGCTATTAAATTGCATTTTTCTAGGACAAGGAACATATTAAATTGGTAGTAATTAAAACTTTATTTACCTTAATTAAGAATCAGTTGATAGTTAGAACAAGACTGCAAAGAATTCCAAGTATTAAGAGGGATCAGAAAGGAACAGAGGATATGGAGGATATGGACAGTATAGACTGGAATAGAGAAATAATACTGAATTGGGCACAATGGGATTTGTTGGTGATGCTGGTAACAGTCATTGTAGTGGAAGAGAGTGAAAATTTGCCTAAGTGGGCTGGAAGTGAATAGGATATGAAGACATAAAACTATACTAGCATTTTGTATTTTTTTTCTGAGGAGAAGAGAAATGAAATAATTGGACAGAGATGGAAGCCAACGGCAGGGTTTTTTTTAAAAAGATGAAATTGCAACATATTTGCATGCTTTTGGGAATGATGCATTGTTTAGAGGGAAGTGGATGATGAGGAATAAAAATGTTTGCTCATAGGAGTAAAATCTTAGATCATTTGAGAGGTGATGCAACCCAGGGCAAAATAGAATACAGGGTTTGCCCTTTTTTAGGTGAAAAAGCAGAGCTCATGGGCAGGCAGCTGAGAGTTTCAGCGGTGGAAAGACCTGATAGCTCTCTTTTGGTTGTTATAATTTTCTTAATGAAATGAAAAGTGAGTCAGGAGCTGAGAGTAAGGAGAGGGAGTGAGTTGGAGATTTCAAAGTGATCAGAAAGTGTGAACATGTCAGAGAATGGATGAGTGAGTTATCAAGAGAATTACAGTAAAGTGATACTAAATGTCCATTCAAGTTTGATAGTCAAACATTTAAAAATGAAGGAAGTTAGGTGGGAAATGATTTTTTTCCAGCTTTAGTTTCTTGAGCATAGCTATAAAATGACTGGAAGATTAGGTAAACTGTAGTTGGCTTTTCACACATAACCTAAAGGAGAAAAGAGGAGGAAGAGACTGGGGAGCATTTAAAAATGGTTATAAAAGATTGACCATGGTTCACAAATCTAAATATTAAAACAGAAACACTAAATCTACTGAAAGAGAATAGGTAGAGCTTTTGAAGACATAGGTGTAGGCAAAGGCTTCATACACAAATTCCCATTTGTACAGGAAATACTACGAAGAATCAACAACTGTGATCTCATCTTATTAAAAAGCTTTTTCACAGCAAAAAGAAATCACCAACAGAGTGAAAAGACAACCCAGAGTGGGAAAGAATTTTAGCTAGTTGTTCCTCAAAGGATTAATATCTAGGACATACAAAGAGTTGAAAAAAATCAGACACCCCCAAATTTAAAGACCCAACCCAAAAATGATCATCTGAGATGACTACACACTTCTTGGATGAAGAAGTCCAAACAGCAAATAAATGAAAAATGTTCAGTATCACTGGTCATTTGAGAGACACAAATTAAAACAACATTGAGATTCCATATTACCCCAGAAAGAATGGCTATTATCAAGAAATCAACTGAGAACAAATGCCGGCAGGGCTGTGGGGAAAAAAGGAATCCTTCTCTACTGTTGGTGGGTGTGCAGACTGGTGGAACCACTGTGGAAATCAGTGTGGAGATTCCTCAATAAACTAGGACTAGAGGTCCCATTAAAACCAGCTATTCTCCTTCTGGGTATCTTTCCAGAAGAATTCAAACATCATACCATGGGAATATCTGCATTCCCGTGTTTATAGCAGTGCAGCTAAATCTTGGAAATGATCCAAATGCTCATCAAATGATGAATGGATAAAAAAAGTGTCTTTTTTATACTATGAAGTACTACTAAGCCATAAATAAAGATAAGTGGGTGAAGTCTAATTACCCATCCTCCCCTCCTTGTCTCTCTCCTTTGTACAGGTTCTAACAAAGAGATAGTCTGGATTTGCCAGGGTTATTGTAGTTACAGAGTAGGAAAGCTTTGCAGACCTGTCACTGCGAGTTCTGGTCCTGTGAAAATTCAAGTGAAGTGCATGCCTTCCCATGTGAAATGAGTCATGAAAGGTTTTTATCACCTTTCACTTTGCCCCTTGAGGAAGGACCAGTTTGTTTTCTAAATACCCCCCAACCCCTTTTAATTCCCCTGTGTCCTAAGACCCATTTGTCTTTTGGGGAGGTGGTAGTATAGACTGGTTTTAGTAGTTCCCTCAGGAACTGGGAATAAGGCTATGGTTTTGAGGAGGTGTAAGGCTGCCTTTCTTGCTTTTCTATCAGCCTTTTGATTTCCCAAGGAGACTTTAGATATGTCTCTGGTCTCCCTTGCGATGAATGACAGCAACCTGCTTGGGAAGATAGACTGCCTCTAGGAGTTGTAGAATTTCTTGCTTGTGCTATATAGATGTTTGCTTATTAATTAGCAAGCCCCTTTCTCTCCAGATTGTGGAATGATCATGTAGCTCCAGAAAGATATATTTGAAGGCTGTGTAAATATTTATGTTTTTGCCCAAGTAAGGGCCATCCTAGTTCTAGATGTCTCCCAGTGGAGTTGACTGAGACTTCTTTCATAGTTAAACTGCAGTTCACCATCTCCCTCTGTCTAATCCTGCTCCCTGGGGCTCTCAACAGGTTCTGTCTCCAAGAATAGACTCCAATAAACTCCCCACATGCAAACTTTCATCTCACAATCTGTTTCCAGGGAAAATCAGTCTAAGACAGTGAGGCTTCCATATTTGAAACCAAAGGAGTCCTAGAGTAACATCTTGCAGAGCCCAACCCAAATACCACCTCTCCTACACAGTTTTTAATAACATTAAGCATCCCTTCCTCAGCTCCCACAGCATGTTACTTATGCCTTCCTTCAGACACATCGGTTTCTCTTTCCACTACATTAATGGTCTGTGAGTCTGCCTCCTCATCTAACTGTGAACTTGCAAAGACTTTTCTTCTGTCTTCCTAACCCTGCTCAATGATAATGATGATGATGACGATTGCCCAAGTCAACATGAGCTAGTAGAAGGATGCTTTAACAGGCCACCTTGGTCCTCCTTCAAGGAGGACTGAGACACTTATGTCTTCAGAGGTCAGGACTGTCACCTGCTGATGGCCCAGTAGTGCAATTAACTGAATGGAACTCTCAGGTTCATGTTCCCTCACTAGAAACTGCTCATATCTAGTGAATTATCAGTACAGGATTGCAAAGGCTCAGACCACTTGTCTCAAAGCCAGGTAACTCTGCTCACTTTGCATATAAGTTGTACTCATAAATATAGAGTCACTTTTCAAAATGTGCCCATGAAATTCCTCATTGTGATCACTGTAAAGAAGTGTGAAAAGTTGCATTAGTCACCTACTTCTTCTGCACAAAAAAAATTATCCCAGAACATAGAAACCTAAAATGGCAAATGTGTTATGTCATGAGTTTTTGAAGGTAAAGGATCCATAAGCAGTTTGGCTCTGTGGCTTTGGCTTGGGGTCCCTCAGAAGAGTTGTAGTCAGGACACAAGACAAAGAAGCAGTCACCTCAAGACCTGGGGGAGCCAGAAGGTCTACTTCATGATGATGGCCACTCACATAGCAGATGGCAGGAGATATTGATCCTTCAACAAGAGGGCCTTGCAACAGAGCCCCGCGAGTGTCCTTACAACAGGACCCCTGGGCTGTCTACTCTGATCAGCCCCAGAGAGAACGAGGAGGAAGCCCAAGGTCTTTTCATAAAGTATGGGTCATATGTCAGACCCATACTTTAAAAGAGGAGACTTAGCAGACTCACACTGCCACCTTTGAGGGGAAGAGTTTCCAAACAACTTGCAGATATACTTTAAAATCATCACAAGAACGTTGCCTGTTACATACACAGCTTCCTTTCTTAGTCATAGAAGGAAAATCTCTTATAATCCCACCACAAAGAGCCTCACAATTTTCATATGCAGGATGATTGCTTTTACCTCCTGTGCACTGTAAATTGAGGCATTGATCTTGTTTTACTCTTTGCTCCCCAGAAATGTGAAGCCGGATTTGTAGCCATCTCTGTGAAGGGTAACATAGTCCATGGCACATTCTTCATGTACTATCTTCAGGTCTCAATCTTGCTTTTTCCTTCTCTCACTTTTCTTCTGCATTGTTTTTCTTATACCTAAAATTTACTTCAGTTTGCAATATTCTCTGCATGTTAATAAGCTGCTTAAATCCTTTTTAGGACAAGGCAGGGTATAAATAAGTACAAGTATACAAATGGATACATATGTACCTAAAATAGTCTTTCTGATTTGCTGGCCTATATCCCTAGAGTCAGATCACCAAGTCTTCTGAACAAATCT